>JALDNG010000104.1:855000-1003218 GCA_024349245.1 Neodontobutis hainanensis | reverse complement strand
AATAAGTGAGTGATTTATAAGGTGGCTTTTCATTTGTACTTTATAACAGCTGTCATACGGAGCCATTAGTCAATCAAAAACATGTTTTACTGCGATTAATTAACTTAACGCTTGGCATTTTGGTGGTTGATGCCTAAAGAAAATGCCTCTATTAAGAATTCATTTGTCATGGTTGCCATTCAGCTCCCCCTTTTTCCTGAGACATCACTTAGTGCCACCTAAAGTTGTACTTGTACTGATCACACATGTGTAGTGTTTTGGGAGTCAACACAAAAACAGTTTAAGATAAATAAAACTTTGATAGTCGCACAATTGAGAAATTGCATAATGTCTTGTGTCTTGTTCCACAAAGACACAAGCAGCACAATGGACTCCTTTTCTTTTATCAACTATTATAACAAAAATAATGGCCTTGTTTCCATGTCAATATGAGTCCGTTTAATTGTCAAAAGATTTTTGGTTTTACAAAAGTGGTATGGTTACTTGAACGAGGAGCTGCAGTCTGTTGATTGAATGATTAAGAAGTACACTGGATTTAAAAATGTGAAAGTGCTATTTTTTTATTGAAGATTGTCTTGTTCTTGTCATCTTTCAAGAAAGAAAATGGTAAATGTTTATTTGTTAACCAACCACTGTCACATTTTTGTTCTTTACATTAAATGAGGTTTACTTGTGACATGAACGAGTCTAAAATGAAGGAAACTACTGCAGCTCTTCGAATTGTATGGCACTGCAACAAAGGAGGATTTACTCACTTCTGAAATGCAAAGTTTGAAATTTGCATCACATACAATTTATGTCTTGGATATAAACTCAACTTGCATGGCCCTAATATGACTATCTTGCACAGTGCACAGTGCAAATGTAAAACATTGCTGGATTTCCCATACCAAACCAATTCTGTTCCAAATTGTACCTCTCAGAAACGTGCCTTTAGTAGAGGTTCCCAGGTTTGATTTTCTAGCCATAGTCCTTTTAATTAGAGTGTGCAAGGATAGATTCTATCCTTCTGACAGATTCACTGGTACATGTTTATTTACAAAGGTATTTTAAGTCTACTTCCTTCATATCCTTGTCCTGATATTCAACAAAAGACAATACTCGCTTCAATCTTATCTGTACCTGGTGTTTGCACTGAAAGAGGTTAAACTGCATTTCAATATTCTGTTCCCTCAACTTGGAAAAACTTACAGAACAACTTAAATCAGTTCTTAAAGGTTTAGAAGTTGGATCTATGGTTTGTCACTGTTTTTAGGTGACTAATGTATTGTGTTTTATGTTGTCTATATGTTTGAATTGCTTTGTTGGTTGGACTTGTCCTGCTGTCTTGGCAAGGACTGCCTTGAAAAAGAAATGTGTAATTTCAATAGGACTTTTGTTAAATAATGTTACAATAAATAAAATAAAATAACCCACCACTTTTGAAATTAGCATTACATTTTTAAGTGCCTATTGTTGTACTTCATATAATACATCAATGTGAAAACCTCAGTGTTAGCCAGGACTTACAGATATTAGACATTCAAAAAGTATGTCAAAGAATTAATACATTTAGCAGATGCTTTTATCCAAAGCTTCCATTCACCAGTGTTGCCGCTGGAACACCACTAGAGGCAAGATGAGTTGAGTTCACAAGCCCAAGGACACAACAACACTACAAACTAAGGGGAAAGTGGAAATCAAACCGCCAACCTTCTGGTCATAGGACAACCGCTCTACCACTGAGCCATCATGGATCCAGACCTCAAAGATATCACCATAGTCCACTGTTATATGGTCTCGATGTCATGACATAAATTAAAATGTTCCATTGTGCACGTCCTTAAAGTGTACATGTGTGCTCGCAAACAGCAGTGTGTTTCAGAAATGGCAGGGGGCAAGGACCGAGCACAGCTGCTAACTGTCGCACTCCCAACTTAAAGAGGCACTGTGCAAACTGTGCATACACACAGCTTCTATTAGAGCCGCGCTGTGAGTGTGGAGGAAATGAAGCATCATTGTCATACGGGGGCACATCACAGCCTGAAGTGGTCTCTTGTGTAGAAGGGGGGTAACAAAGAACCATGGGACAATGAGGCAGGGGATGGCTGCTTCCGAGTGAGCTAATGAATAACACAAGTGGAGATGGACGAGGAGACAGAGGAGCTGTTGATGTGATAGACAGGTGAGAGCAAGCAGACAAACGGAAGACTGAATTTTCAAATGCCAATTTGTATGCCATTCACCAGTGGTCCCATGTCAGGTAATGTGCTGGCAGAAGAGCTGAGATTTTATTGAACAGCAAGGGGTGACTATATTGTGAATATTAGGCTGCTCACACAAATGCGCAGTACACCTGCTCTACCTTTGCATTGTAACATGAGGGTCTCTAACATGCTGCACTAGTTTTAGACACAGACAAAAACTAGAAAAAGCTTTTGATTAGGAGGGATTATAGTCTTTTGTTGTGCATAAAATGTCTTTTACTTTTTACATTCTGATAACCACAGTCTAGGAAGCAGTGCACTGTGGTGTTCCTCATAGTTCTGTCTTTGCACCCTTTTACTTCTTGTTTGGACTGCAATTCGTGTCTTATAAGTGTCTTACACCAATTTACGGCAATTTGACAGAATACTGCACAGTAAAACTTCATTAAACTTCTAAATCAAAAGACTGGAGCGCCATAGGAACAAAGCAATTGCACCTTTAATAAGATGTGGAAGAGTGATTAAAAAAGGTTGTGTCACCAGAAGAGGTTATTTGCTTTTCTAATGTACTGTTTTTTCCATATCTCCAAACTGGGACACTAACATTACCAACAGCTCCAGGTTGAATGTAATGGACGTTAATGTCTAATAATTATGGAGTGAATGAATTAAGTGACAAAAGGATAATGGATCATTTTTTTTGTAGTTTGCTTTGTGGTTAAAAGTCGCTTTGGATAAAAGCGTCTACTAAATGACTAAAAGTAAATGTAAATGTTCATGGTCACCCTATTAATTAATACACCTTGGTCTTTTCCGACAAACCATGTCTTATTCTCCTGGTTGGAACCAGTTTATGACCACATGTTGCTAAGCTCATCAGATGGCATTATATTTACCAACATCTCTAGACAAACACAAATATACAACCTTAATCACTTGAATTACTCAAACCTTGCTTGAGCAGCCACGTAAACAGCTCAAGGTCTTTAGCATGTTATTGTTCTGTTCAAATCCTGGGGTTCATCTTTCACTTTACAGTCCCTGTCTTGTTGCTAAGATTCAGTGTTCAAAGCACACTTTCACTTTAATTGCGCAAATGCAGACACTCATACAGCCCCCACCGCCCTCACACCTTCAGATTAGAGCAGAGATGTGCTGAACGCTTGATACTCGGTTGTGTTCCATCACGGACCCAGTGGCAGTAAAGTGGCCAAGTACATGTGCACGGATAGGAGGGGTGGGATTAGAGCTATTTAAAGCAGTACATTTCTTCAGGCTGTGGAAGCAGATACATATTATCCCCCTCCTTGACAGTCTTCCTTTTCCCACAGACAGCCTCTCATCAGTAAAGCAGCCATGCGGACCTCTGCTGCAAGCCTCAATCCACTTATGTAACGTCGTCATTGGAGGAGAAGAAGTACCATCTAGGCCTGGGGCTAATGTACACACTGTCCTCACTGTGCCAATGTCTATAGGCGCCTTTGTCATTTTGAACAACAGAAAGGTAAACTGGGTGTTTTATTGAAAAGCATTACAAATATCACAACCAATGGTTGTTTGATAGCTTTAATTGAGCAGTTTGTTTCCCTGGGAAGTCTTGTTCATATGGGGAGGTGTAAATATGCAATCAAACTCTGGTTAGAACCAAAAAAGTGAACCCTGGTCCACCTTAAAACATAGATCTTGGTGCAGTTTGACTGAGGTGAGATACAAAGCGGACCAAACAACAAAAGGCAGGAAATGGACCAGTGTGCTGTTTGGCAACGACAAACAAAATAAATGTGACTGTGGAAATGTGGAAAAATGACAGACATGGGGCAGAAGGGGACCAGCTGCTGATAAAATGTTGGAATATATATATAGGCATATAAAACAGATAGTTGCCAACACTACTAAAAACAACAAAGATTTCAAACAAATCAACAGAATATAGATTATTATTGCAAGAAAATGCTGCTAAAATGTTTCTCCACTCTATGATTTTTGCAAACATTGAAAATTGAATTACAAGTTGGTCAATGACAAAACCAGTCTGAGTTAAAACCAACTGAATCACTATACAAAAGAGCCTTAAAAATAGTTGATAAAAAAACCTTATTCATATCATCCTTGTCTGATACTTCAGAAATATAACTATTTGAGTTTTGACAATTTAAAAAAATCAAATTAAGCTTGTTCAATTTCTAAAAGTCTACATGGTCTTTCTCCACCGCCTCTGAATGAGTTTATTAAATTCAGAGTGCTGTCAGTCAAAGGCACAGAGATTTGGAACAGCATCCCAGCTGTGATCAGAGACAGTCGGACAATAAACACATTTAAGATAAACCTGAAACGTTGGCTCAAGAGGAACCTGGAGGTCTGTGAGCATTATATCTGAAATCTTGTTAAGTGTTGTCTAAGTGTTGTTAAAGTCTAATAATGTCATTTGTATTGAATGTGTGTTTTATTGTGTTATATGTTGTTTCTTGTCCTGACCTGCCAGGGACTACAGATGGAAAGTAGCCACTGTGCTAATTCTGGCATATTTACATTTTTATGTTCATCAGTTGCAGTGTCCCAGTTGCAGTAAATAAAATATAGACACTGTTCTTTGCTAACAGAAAAATAAGTGGTAACAATACTTTCTCTGGGCTTAAGCCTTGTCTTTATTAACATACACATATCTTTGCTTGTATAGGTGTCTGCACATCGGCTGATAATCATTTTGTCATTGGTCTGCTGATTAGCAGCACCTGACTGCATCCTAATATATAACGTCCTATGGACACTTTTTTCACTTTTCCGTTAAATTAATAATGGCATGGTGAAATGTGTTATATGGTGTCATGTCATCTGAGGTTGTACTATATAATAAGACTGTTTATGATCAGATACGTGGATGAAAGAAAAGATTCCTTTTCACAACAACTTAACCCTTTAAAACGACCCTGTTTTTTGGTGTTTCTACTTGAAAAGGAAGCCCCCCCCAAAAAAAAAAAAAAATTCAGTATTTGGATAAATATTCCTTTAGATTAAGGCAGATGCAGCTCAAACACTATTTCAAATCATAACATGTCAACATTACCAGCATCAAATATTCTTTGTATATGTAATATGTGAAACAAACCAAAAGTATTAAGATTTTAGTATGAAATGGTCAGGCGGAGTCTCTATCCTGGACAGTGTGACTCCTGATGTGAGAGTCATTAAAGGGTCAGGTGAGTCGTTAGTGTCACTGTTCTATTCAGGTGGGGTTGTTGTTCTAGAGTGAAACTGTTTTGATTTAGGTTTCAGAACACTGTTATAAATACTAGGTAACAAGAATCTGAGGCCACCTTTTCTGTTCCATCCTCTACTTGTTTAGTTTCACCGACATAACTGCACTCTTCACTGAACTGTATAAACTTTATTACTCTGTTTGTGGGGATCTTGTCTTTAGGATGGACCAGTTTTGGAAGCAGAGTATTCCCTGGTTTAAAGTGGAATGGAATGTTGTGTTTTTAGAAAATCATTTTAAGTATTACAGATAAAGCAGACAAACCACACTGCCTTTTACATTTACATTACATTTAGTCATTTAGCAGACGCTTCTTTCCAAAGCGACTTACTTTAAAGTTCCATTCACCAGTGTTACAGTTTGAACACCACTGGAGACAAGGTGGGTTAAGTGTCTTGCCCAAGGAGAAAACAACAGTATGAACTGTGAGGAGAGCAGGAATCGAACCACCTACCTTCCGGTTGAAGGACGATACTGAGCCACTGCGTGCCCTTCCATAGCTAACGACAGTGAGACCAGAACAGCCTGGTCCAATCCGGTTTAGTCTCAGGGGAAACTCCGCCTTCTAGAGATATAAGCTCAGCTCTCTGTTGATCTCAGAATTGATAAAGTCTCTTTGTTTTGAGTCCAGATACTTTAACCTTTTCTTCAAGATAACTGAGAATCTTCCCAGACTTAATGCTAGGTGTATCTACAGTGTTAAAGAATATTAAATATGTAAAAGAATATGAATTGTGAAAATGTAAGTGTATCTTACAGGCTCGCTATACAGATAAGAATAAGTATTCCAACACTACCATGACTTTAAACCATGTTTTAAGTTAAAGTTAATATTGACACTTCAATAGTGATATGAGGTGGAAAGAATCTGATCCAATCCGGATTATGAACGCTGATTACAGCTGTTTTATTTTAATATTCTGTTTAAACTGGGAGTCCACTGAGTCCACTCATTTTGAAACTGTAAAGGATTTGCATAAGTAATAGCCGCTCAGTTCCGATACTTAAAGAGGAATTTACAGCGAGGGTCAAGCTGGTCATCTTTCCTCCAATTTCTGAAATCTGCTCCAGAGTTGGATGTCCATGTTATTTCACGGCTCAGTGACTAAATGGCACAGTTGATGCGCTGCCGGTTACAGAAACCTTAGTGAGCTGGAATGTGCATTTTAAAAGGCAGCAAAAAATGGCCGGGCCGAAGAGAGGTGGTGTGGTGTTCTTCCTCCAGTGGAGAGGGGCTGGCAGTAATGACCTCCCTCCACTCTGCAGTGCACCTTCAGCCAGGCCGTGGGCTGAGGCAATCTGTCGCTTGTTTGTGTTGCTGACATCTGCTCCCATGGGAACCTAGCATTATTCCTCCTATCCTTTACAGCCACCTGAATGGGAACCGTTGTTTGTGGAGTAGGCTAGAGTGTATCGAGGGAGACACTGTATTGTTTTCACATACGTAGGCAGGAAGCAAAATGAAAAAAAAAATAATAAAAAAAAACCCCACTACCAAATAGAAACAAAGCCATGATAAACAAAAGTCCAAAATACCATTAAATTAAAACAAACAGACATTTGGAAAACGCTGATCTAGATGTTATTATAAGCATTTCTTTCTATTAACATTGTATTGGGGTGTTCCTCAAAGTTCTATCTTTAGACCCTATTACTTTTGTTTTTTATTCCTCAAAAAACACCCAGGAGGCCGCTTGATGTTTTGGACATACAAAAGTAAAAGTGCATCTAGTTTTGATACTTTTAAAATGCCATTAACTAAACAAAAACAATATATTAATGACCCAAATTAAATTAAAACATGTAATTAAAACATTAACATTTACATTTTACATTTACATTTATTTATTTAGCTGACGCTTTTATCCAAAGCAACTTACATTGTTCTAAAGTAATTACCAGAGTTACAGCCACTGGATGCAAGGTGGGTTAAGTGTCTTGCCCAAGGACACAATGACAGTATGAACTGTGGGGAGAGCGGGAATCGAACCACCTACCGTTAATTATCAAGTCTGCAAACAAATTATGCTAACATGAATGGAAAATGTTACAGGGAACTTACAGCTATAGGCATTTTTCTTTTCAACAATAAGTCAACTTTTGACAGTCTTTAGTGCATCTGCATTACAAATGTAGGGGGCATGCACCACATTGTTATGTACAGTCCATGGTTTCATAAAGAAGCCCTGCCCCGCCTCAGGGGAAGTTTGTGTCCCAGTCTCTGCTCTGCTGCTTATGCTGTGTCCTTGCAGGAGGTGACAAGGTTAGAGCCTTCAAGCCAAATAAGTTAAATCAGCATTCAGTGCATTATTCAGTGTTTGTGAGTTCAGTGAAACACAGCATCTACTGCAACAATTAATCACCACAAATATTAGAGTAAGAATACGATCCCAAGGGGGCTAAAAACTTTAAAGGACAATATGTTCTGATGTGTTGCAGTCAATCCTTTGAAAAGCTGTAATAGAGCGTAATATATGCATCAAAAGCAATTCAATGTTTTCAAAAAATCCCCATATCATGACATTGCAGTTTGTAATTTTACACCTCACACCCCTCCTTCACATCATGAGCTCATTAAAGAATTTTGGAAATAAAACCAGATCCAAAATTTAAATAAACCTTTTTGCAAAAAATGTATGATCAAAAATAAATCTTTGTATGTGAAGACGACAAAAAAGAGCGTATTAAAAAAATATCTATTTGCCAAGATCTTTCAGTGTGGAGTTTGGATGTTCTCCCCGTGGATGTTTTTTTATCTCAAATTTCCCATACCAACATCACAAAACATGCTTGTCTCCCCCTGGTGGAGGCTGCAGACAATGAATTTCACAAAGATGATAGCTTAAACACATGTCCAAGAATTATGAATGTCATGATACATTACAATAAAGACACGTTTGACCATACAAGATGGGTTGGTAGAGCACTTTTTGGTTTGGGTAGCCCCTGAGGAGACTTACCTTTCCTGTGCGCAAAGGAGCTTTATCAGTTATGTAAATACTGATGGCTGATTATGAAGCCACCTGTCACAATTATGATGCACCATTTCCAGCAATTCCAGAACACTATTAATGCCACAAGTTATGCGTAATAAATATATATATGTTTTCCTGCTGGCTTCTACTTGTTGCACGTGAGCCGTTGTGCTGTGTTCAATAGTCATTATGTGGCTTATAGTAAATACTGCATGTTACATGTGTCCTCAGACCAGCGGGTTTACAGCTAATACTCCACTTGACTTCAAAAGCACATGGATGGAAACTCTTTGTAAGGATAAAGGCACAAACAAGTGTGTGCGGGGGAGTGCATACTTGTCAATATTGCGGCAACACAGGAGCTCCACATAAGTGTTGACAGATACACTTTATGACCGTAATAAAAGCTTGCTACAGCAGATCATGGCTGCACACCACACATCAAAGGAAACAGAGTGAAGAGGAGGAAAAGAATGACTTACAACATCCCCGGGCTGTAAAACATGTAATTTATGTAAAAGGTGGGAAGTATTAGTGTATCTTGGATGTGCGTTTTAGAATTCATTGCACAACTGCAGGTTATTGCTTCGGATCTAATCACAGCTTACTCTGGGTCAGCATTCTAACTATTGCGCTGCTTCCTGTGCAGCACATTTGAGCCAATCGACATACTGCGGATCAAAACCAGTTAGGCCTGATCACCCATTCAAATGGAGACAGATGCCAGGAAAGAGGAAAGGCTGGAGACACACAAAGAAACACAGAAATCCACTCTTTATGTGATGTGGGATTAAATTGTAGGCGTTACTCTTAAAGCAGTAATAATCCATGAGCATAATCTTTTGCGTTTTACTGTCCTGTTTATATTGTGCAACTGTAAAGATGATCAGATATCAGAAAATATATTTTGCTTATTTGATTAAGGTTAATATGGAGACCCCGCATCATTAAAGCATACAAAAGTGTCATCCCCACAGCACTCCACATGTTTTTTGTATTTTTGAATTAATATTTTTTTTATTAAATTTAGCTTTTATTTTATCCAGTCTAAACTGAAATCTGATCTATAACAATCTTTTTTATAATACTTTTGGGTACTTAAGGGTGCATCGATGAAACCCTGATAATAACTGATAATAACTGTGCAGATATTTCCAGATCTTGTGCCAGTCATTGGTCATGTTACTAACCATGGACTACAGTGCTTGTTTCTCTTCTATAAAACCAGAGTACCAGTAAAACCCACCAAGCACAGGGAGAATATGCAAACTCCACACAGAAAGGCCACAGTGTAAGTTCCATTATTCCCTGTTCCTGTATCTCCAACTGCCTTGGGAGGACAAACTAAAGCCACATTTCCACTGTGACGGTATAGGGCAGTTTGGGTCGGTTCTGGCTTGTTTCCATTAGCAAAAGGTGACCCTTCAGCTAGGGGACCCAAGCTGGTACAGCATTGTTGTATGCTTTGTAAGAGCATAGATCAACACTACAATCAGTTGATTGGACAATATAGATAAGCCTCATTCAAGAATAAATGAGAAGCAAAAGTTAAAACTTTAAATAGAATATTCAAAGAAAAAAAATGCAAAATGTACTTTTTTCCCCATGACATAGATAGCTAGCATTAACTGTTTCTGGTTTTAATACAACAGATGTACTCTCCCTTCAAAAAATGGTCTGATTCAAAATACGTTTTATATCTAGAATAGAGACATTGTCAAGTCTAAGTACAAAGAACCCCACAAGAAGAAGGTTTATTCAACTACAGTCCAGTAATGGCAAGGCTAAACAGTTCTGATTCACAGGTGCAGGTTGAGTCTTGGAAGCTGGTATGGGGGCCGGAGTATGGAACCAAGGCAGTGGATGTAGGCTAGCTGGAGCAAAGAACAAACAGACCCGGGAAGCAAAACACGTTTGAAAAAAGTCTTTCACCACAGTGGATGACTGACAATCTGGCCGCGATGAGGAGAAAGGCTCATGAGATAAATACAACAGCATTGATGAGGTGATTGAAAACAGGTAATCCAGAGACACGCCCAACCTAATCCAAATAAGGACAAGTAACAAACAGAAACAAAGTGAGGGGGAAACACAGGATAGAAACAAAAACTGGAATGGACTATGACAGAAATGACTTTTGCTGCACTTCAATGACATCATTGCTTATGTAGCCGGCGTCATTCTGCTGGGCCCTGAAGAGTGGAAACGCATGCTTCTCAAAGTGGTTACCTGTACCAAACCGTTCCATACTGACCAGAGTGGAAACATGCCTTATGGCACACCTGGAGAAGCATTCAGCAGTTATTTAGCAGTTATTTTTTTTAGACATTGATTAACTAAAATTTCAAACCTGTTTCCACTTGGTTTGTTCATGAACAACAGCATTTCCCTGCACGGCTGTTTACATGCTTTAAAAAGGAGTGATATAAAGTGTGGAATTTGAAATCTGCACTTTTGCCATGAAACCATTGAGCCACTTAAATGCACTTTTTCAATGACACAAATATAAAAGAAAACCCAGAATAAACCCAGAAGAATATCACTTTAACATGACATACATTCTCCGATATCTTTGTTCAGTGTTGTATTACTGGAAGAACACTACACCCAATTCCAAAACAATTATTAAAACAACAAATTAAAAAAGACAAGAACAAATGTCACATGTCTTAGTTCAATGATGACAGAGAACCTTCACAGACATGTTTTAGTACAGTTTCATAATTTTCATCAAGTTATAAAAATCATTTATTTAATCATTATTTTCAAAAATCAGAAGTAATAGCAATAGATCCCTGTCCAGAAGGGACAATGTTTTTTCTTCTGCTCAGCACTCCTTTCCTATTACAGTTTCACTGTGACGACAATATTCACAAGACATTATTTGTGAGTTTGGGAAAAGCATGACATGAGTAATCAGAACAAAAACATGTTAGCAGAAAACATCATGTTCTCTGTGGTTGTATAAGAGGAAACTAGTTGTCCCTGTTTTGAAACTCTGTGGGTGGATTCTAGCCAGCACACATAATACTATTACCGTTTATGTAATTGATTCATAATACTAAGTGACCTCCAAACGATTTTATAAGTGTCTGTGACAGTGATGTCTGTGATAAAATGCCTGGTGTGCTGCTCACTTGTCAGAGCTGCGGTGCACATTCTGCTCCGTGTGCTCATTTCACAGCTTAGCAAATGCAAAATGTATTAACCTAAATAAACGTAGCAGTTGTCTTTTTCATGTTGTGAGAAAAAATTGCAAATATTTATTGAAAATACCAAGGACTGTCAAGGAAAAGCAACTGTAG
Source organism: Neodontobutis hainanensis (assembly GCA_024349245.1). Classification (NCBI taxonomy): domain Eukaryota; kingdom Metazoa; phylum Chordata; class Actinopteri; order Gobiiformes; family Odontobutidae; genus Neodontobutis; species Neodontobutis hainanensis. Next base: position 991,496 of record JALDNG010000104.1, on the reverse strand, counting down.
AATGGTCGTTTTGAATTTTTGACAGAAAGGTTACACCAGGGCAAAATTCTCAGTTTATAGCCCTGGAGTAACCTTTCTTGATTATTAATCTGACTTCACAGCATGTTGTTATGACTATCTTTGTCGCATAATTGTGAGGTGAGGTAATAATAACTAACTAGCAGCATCAAGAACCCTGTCACTTTCACATCTGGTCCACTGGATTAACTGAAACATTTTTTTAAGATTAGGAATGTAAACCAAATTGTGTAAATGCTATATGTCCCTAGGCCCCCCATCTGCTCCTCCTTAGCTCCTAGGGAATGTTCCATCTGGGCCTTGCTGTGTGGCGGATCTATGAAAAGGAGGCAAAAGGTGCATGCAAAATCTTATTATATTACACATTTTAGAGGTATTTGTCAGATATCAGTTATTTTATTTTTAAAAGTTTAGTAATAACTGTTGTTTAGAAACCACACAAGTAAAAGTGAAATGAGACCATTTCATACATCTTCAAATGTCTCACCAGTTTATTCACCTGAAGGATCTACAACTGGGGACCTAATATAACCCCTGGTTGGATGAGGTATGAATGACATCTATGCAGCCTCCATAAAACCATCAAAAGGTGGTGTTATTGGTGTGTTTGAGGACATTTTTGTCATTTTGACTAGTACTATACGCATGCAGCGATGTAACATTTTAAAATTGAGACATTTAGACAATGCACAGAGATATTTCAGCTACTGTATCTGCATCATAATCGGCTTTCATGCGCTCTACCCTTTAAAATCAGTATGACTATCTCTCAATTATGGATGCAGTCCTGTGGACATTCCTCTGACCAGACTCTCCAGTCATTCTTCAAAGGACATGTATGAACACAAACACTGTTGGTCATTTCCATACATCTATCCATCCATCCATTCATCTTCTACCACTTATCAGGGGCTGGGTCACGTGGGCAGCAGTGTTTGAAGAGACGCCCAGACTTCCCTCTCCCCAGACACTTCCTCCAACTCTTCCGGGGGGATACCGAGGCCTTTCCTGGCCAGCCGAGAGACGTAGACCCTCCAGCGTGTCCTAGGTCTTCCCCGGGGTCTCCTCCCAGTGGGACATGCCCAGAACACCTTCCTTTGCAATAACAAACAGTTGGTATACTTTAAGACTGAGAACTATGATGACAGATTTATGGTCTATTGGTGCCATTAGTATCTTATACAAAGCCTGTCAATATTTAGTATATCTTGTATACAGTATAAAATTTTTTTAATAAATTCTCAGCTCGCCCTCCTTGGTCAGTCTTATCCATCAAAGTTTGGCTCCTTTACCAGAGGCCTGGGAGCTTTAGGGTTCTGTGCAGTATCTTTGCTATCCTATGACTGCACTTTTCTGGACTGAGATGGCATTGCTGTGGTCTGCAACCTTTGTGCGTCTATCTATGTATAAATATAATATGTTGCACCATTATGCACCCTACAATTTCGTTATATATATATATATTAGTGCTGGGCAAGTTGTGGGCATTAATGAATAAACGGCGACAATAATTTTATCACGCGTTACGTCGGCCAATTAATATTGTGAAAGATGTTGGTCTGAAGAACATTCTTAGGATCGCAATGAATGACTGCACGTATGAGCCGCCCTCATGACGCACCATCACAAGAATAGCCTACATGAGTTGTATAAAAAGGAGAGGACTAAAAAAGCGAAGGCGTTACAACGTGCACCAACTATTGCCCTCACCGGAGACTACTGGACATCGCTAGGCAACCATAATTAGCTTGCGCCGTTACAGTCAAGCATCTCCCAAGGAACCTCCTAAATGGTTGTTGCGTAAGGGCGCCGCCATAAGCCCAAATACAGCGAAATACGCGATATACCGCCGTCCACCAGTGGGCAGGCTCCAAAAGCGGAAATATAAGGAGAAACCCAATGGCAACTTTACGGGTGTAAAAAACATGTTTACAGCCTGATACAAAAAATGGCTCTGGTCTCTAGAGCTAAGTTTTTACTATTGACAACTCTGGGAGGGGGTGAATTTTTGATTATTACGTTTGTTTATGCTATCTAAAAACTATTGTTTTACTATGGCGTAAAAGCCGAAAATCCCAGATGACAATATCAGAAAATAGGGGACCAGTGGGCGGATAGCATCCATATTTATACTATCTATGGTTACAGTGCATTATATTGATGAACAGCGGGAACTGCACTTACATGCTCTGACTGTAATGAAAACACAGAACAGACTGTAGGAGACAGAACATGGGTGCACTGTGGCGGAGCTCACGGGAGCGTAGGCACGTGCACGTAGGTCTGTAAAGGTGTGCACTTTCGGGAGGCCAGGTGGTTGAGAGTCAGGTACGGGAAGCCGCAATTTTTGTTGACCGCAAAACCAACAGCAAAGCAACACAAAGCATACTGAACGGCTGAGATTATATATTTATCTGTTTATGCATTCTGGTTCATGTCCATCATCTCTCTGCTGAGCTGTATTATTTAATCTGCAATAAACTTACCAAACACACATCAGATCTGAGATTATTTGTTAATTATAGTCTCTAAGTGCGTCACAACTTTTAGCACCACCAGGACCCAACTCTGACCCTCACCGCGGCTACAAGGTTCTATGGGAAGCCGCAATAGACATTTATATGGTTTACATTGTTATAATGTTTTGATCGGGGCTCTGGACATAACTAGTTATATACAAACTAAACAAAATATTAATGCCCTGGCTGTGGCAAATATTTTTTTTTTTAATATTTAATTTGATTACATTAATGCTTAAGTTGAGATTTACAAGAAATATTTCAACTGCTACTAACTTTTAACTGCTGTAAGCCTTTTATTTGTTTAAAGTGTTTGCAAACCAAATGTTATTGCACTTTTGTTTATATAGCAGTACGTTCAAAATAAAAGTATGCAAAACACAAATTTTTTATTCATTATATAATTTTTTGTTTAATGAACCTTGTGAAATCAATTGCGATTAAATTTTTTAATCGTCGCCAGCACTATATATATATATATATATATATATATATATATATATATATATATATATATATATATATATATATATATATATATATATATATATATATATATATTCATTTGAATATCTAAATATATATATATATATATATATATATATATACATACATATACATATACATATATATATATATATATATATATATATATATATATATACATACATACTGAACATACATACTATATATACTATATATATACATACTATATATAGTATGTATGTTCAGTATGTATGTATATATGTATATAGTTTCATTTTTATGTCTTCCAAACAAAGATAAAACAAAATGACAAATGTGCAAATCAAATAATTGTCTTCATTCAACATTTTATCCAATCTCCCTTAAAGTTTTTATTTGTCCATATGCAGCTGAGTGTGTGCATGTTTGCTATGGGACTCTACATTCTTCACATTCCTGACTTCGGGACACGTCTGTTAAGGTCATTGCCTTGACCTCTTTGCTCTTTGATGTCAACAATCGTCCACACTTTCAGCGCCACTTGCACCAGCGCAAACAGTGAAGAGGAGTCACACAATAGCGCACTACTTCATTGTACTCCAAGGTGGGTTTTTTTGGAGCAAGCAACAGATTTTAGTAGGTGTAAACATTTCCTAGATGTATAACGCCACACGTTTATAACACTTACCGTTGTAGGATGAAAACCCGTTGCTGATTAGACCATGGAGAGCACTTAATGATTGTCCCCTCTGGCCTTGCAATCAGTGTACGATGAGAATAAAGGAGAACAACTCACTCTGACTACACCAACGTGATTAACTGAACCCGGTAGATTTCTGTGTTGTGGATTTCATTGATCTGATGAGAAGAAACATGAATACAGCTTGTAACAGGACACTGGAATTAATCTAAAATACAAAACAGCTAACATACATGCAACGTACATCTGCAAACGATTAACTAACACAAACAATATTTCCAATATTTGTTTTTGTATAGCACTTCAAAATTATTCACCCGCTTGAGTGGAAAAGGCTCCGGATTGGATGGACTAACTACACAAAATGCATTGTACTTAAACAAAACACAGAAAAAAAAGGATTTATGTAATGTTGATACCATAGACAGTGTAATAAAGTGAATAACTCCACTGAAAAAATCCCAAGACGGTGTTTTAGTTTCATTGTGGCTGCTGCTCCACACTCGTGTAAACTGTGAAACCAGCATCATCTCTGAAAAGAATTACGTCATAGGCACAACATGCACACACAACCAACGTCTCTACAGAAGAAGAAGTAGCAGAAGTAGCGAAAAGCAAACCCACCCCCCAATGTTCTGGCATATGTACTCAGCAATGGCGTGACTGTTGCGTTTTCCGGAGCAGCATTCTCCTGTAAACAGCCCCTTACTAAAAATATATGTTGATTAAACTGCAATTTCAGTAAGTTGTACCGCAATGACAAAAGGATTTTGGAAAAGCTTCAGAACACTTCTCCTTTCTCATTTCCATCCGCATTAAAGGATTTCAGGTATAAATTTAACAGTGTGAATTGGTTTGTCTCCACATGAGTCTGTTGGCTGAGTTCGCACATTCATTTTTTATGTGATCACTTTCAGATCTCCAACAGTAAGTACCCACTATCAGAAATGATTATGTATTTTAGGAAAGTACATCTTACATGGAGTTACAAGAATAGCTTTCACTCGGGTGAGAAATGTCTTTAATGCATATACATATACAATAATCAGGTTTGTGGACCATCATATTGCTTCATTGTGTACTTCATTTGACGATTCATTTAGTAATTTACAGATGTGTTTTTTTGTGGGAAGCCTCAGTTTCATAATCCAATATGTCCAAGCTTATCTGGACAAACACAACACATTATTTGAACATAATATGATAATAAATGCCACAAAGATATTACACACCACTCATCTGGAAATACATTTTTGAATAACATCAATATAAATGTGGACAAGAATGAAACAATGATATAATAAAATTACTGACCACTAGAAATAAATCACTAGGAACACTCTCGACATCACATAAAAAGTCAAATTAGATGAACTGGATAAGCAACACAGATACACTCAATTAAAAAGGCCTATAGGTAGTAATTTAAAGGGGCCATATACTGTATGTTACTACTGTATATCATGTATTATTAGACTGTTGACTAATGTATTACCTTTTATATTGCATTTTTAAATTTTAATCTTTAAATAACAGATGCCGCCAAAGGTTACGCACCCAACCTTAAAGAATTACATAATTAGATGTTGTTGTCAAGCAATGCTAATGAATAGCAAACTACAGCTAAACTTTATAAATCAGAAATAATGACTGTGATAGCTATGTTGCCAAAATATTATAATTATCTGAATGGGAGTCAGTGGGAGCCAGGATTCTTGACTTGTCTAGCCGAGGTTGCTCAGCCCAGATATTCTGAGGCTGTATCCTATGTAAATGTTTCCTCTCCTCTTCGCTGTCATGTGCTCATGCTGTGTTGCCATAGAAGCCTGATTCAATGTGTAATTGCTAATAGGCTCAGAAGCTGGAGGGGGAGAGAGATAGAGAAAATGTCCTCTGTTGTGACACCACACCACTTTTCATTTTATATGTGATATCTCGATTCTGTTAAGAAATTTAGTGTCCACCATTATCCAGTAAAAAAGATAAAAAGGTCTAGCTGCTTAGTAAATAAAGATAAGATTTTATACTATGCAAAGTAAAACATGAATACAGCTATGAAAAAAATTAAGAGACCACTGCAAAATGATCAGTTTCTCTGGTTTTACTATTTATAGGTATGTCTTTGGGTAAAATTACATTTTTTGTTTTTTTTCTATAAACTACTGACAACATTTTTTCTAAATTCCAAATAAAAATATTGTAATTTAGAGCATTTTCTTGCCGAAAGCAACAACTGGTCAAAATAACAAAACAGATGAAGTGTTGTCAGACTTGGACAGACAGAATTTTTTACAGAGCTGTAATACACAAGAACAAACTTGCACTTTGTATCTTGATAGAACTTATTATAAATACAGAAGATTACCATCCATCCATCCATCCATCCATCTTCTACCGCTTATCCGGGGCCGGGTCGCGGGGGCAGCAGCCTAAGCAGAGACGCCCAGACTTCCCGCTCCCCAGACACTTCCTCCAGCTCTTCCGGGGGGAAACCGAGATGTTCCCAGGCCAGCCGAGAGACATAGTCCCTCCAGCGTGTCGTAGGTCTTACATTTACATTTACATTTAGTCATTTAGCAGACGCTTTTATTCAAAGCGACTTACAAGTGAGGAAAACAATGGAAGCAATTTCAACAACACAAGGTAACAAAAAGCATAAGTGCACCAAAAACTAGTCAGTTAAAACCTAGCACAGCATACAAAGCTAAGGATAGGAAAGATTTTTTTTTTCTTTTTTTTTTTTTTTTTTTTTTAAGAAGGAATTGATAGAAAGGAAGTTAAGAATTCAGAGTTTGTCAGTCAGGTGTTGACAAAAGAGATATGTTTTCAAGCGTTTTTTAAAGATGTCTACAGAATCTGCTGATCTTGTAGCAGCAGGTAGATCATTCCACCAATGTGGAACAGATCCATAGAGTCTTCCTCGGGGTCTCCTCCCGGTGGGAAATGCCCGAAACACCTCCCTAGGGAGGCGTCCAGGAGGCATCCGAAACAGATGCCCGAGCCATCTCAGCTGGCTCCTCTCGATGTGGAGGAGCAGCAGCTCTACTTTGAGCTCCTCCCGAGTGACCGAGCTCCTCACCCTATCTCTAAGGGAGCGCCCCGCCACTCTGCGGAGAAAGCTCATTTCGGCCACTGGTATCCGGGCTCTCGTTCTTTCGGTCATGACCCAAAGCTCATGACCATAGGTGAGAGTAGGAACGTAGATTGACCGGTAAATTGAGAGCTTTGCCTTACAGCTCAGTAGATTATCACTGAGCTTAATGTAGGATGTTTTTCTGACGTTCTTACATTCATGTGGTTTTCATTAGAAGGTTGTGTTTAAAGACAATTTAAATTGCTAAAGAGTAAAAAGTCAGATTTAATGATACCATTGTTTTTTATTCAAAGGTGAAATGCTAATACTCATATACTGTATATCATTATCCATTATACCTAGTTGTTAAGGGTTATGTAATTTGCAGTATTTAATAGCTTTTCTTGAAAGTCTAGATTACTCTAATGTAGGTGACATCAAATGGCTATAATCTATTAGACAATGAATTCTGACTTTAGATGAGTCCATGTGAAATACTGTTGCTGTTATGTTAATAATGCCTTTGGAAAATTGTGCAAGATATAAAAATGGTGGCATCTGTTCCATTAAAAGCAATTGTCTGGAGGATTTTCAGAAGTTATTAAACTGAAACTGTTGTCAAATGGGGGCTTGGACAAACACACACAGGGTGTAAATTCAAACGTTAGGCAATGCAACTATAACAAAGAGCCACCAAGTTATGTCAGAGTTGTACTAGTTGTACAACCATTTTAAAACTTATTTTAACGTTTTGATATGCAGCTCTCTCAAAAAGTGCAATAAGCACGTGTGAATATACGTTTATACGTGCAATAATGTCAATATAAGGGTTGTTTCCACTTCCCAAGTGTGTGGTCGGCTTGTTATAAAAGTTAAGCGAAAAACTCCAGTCAGCTGATTGGATAACAGATATAACAACAGTTTTGTTTATTATACAGAAAACATGCTAAATTGAACTTTTTTCAGTATCAGGTCAGAATCAGCAATGGGTGGGTCTTTCATCCTCTCTCCAGTTCATACTGTTGTGGTGTCCTTGGACAAGGCACTTGACCCACCTTGCCTTCCGTGTGTGGCAGCCCCCTCTCTGTCTGCCCCAGGTGTGAATGAAAACGTACAAAAAAGTGCTGTATAAATGCACACCATTTACCATTAATTTAAACATTGCATGTACGGTTTACATTGCATTAAAAATATAGACTCAAAAATCAAATGATTGATGATAAAGAACGTGGTGTTCAAAACCTCTGTGTGGTCAGAACGGTCATAACGCTGTAGCTGTTTTGTCCTGCCATTATTGCTTTGATTTTTTTTTTAAATAAAATGTAACATACATTTAACATCAGGACCAACTAACAATTCGTCTAAAAAGGGTTGCATCTGCAGTGTTTTCTGTTCTTTTTCAGTGACAATCATGATGTGCACACAATGACTATTTCAGGACATAATGTGCAGTTTTGAATAGATGGAGCTCTTTATGCAGAGATCATTATGACTGACAGCTACTCCCTAAAAAGTGAACAAGAAAAAGTCTAGAAATAGAACAGTTTTTTCAGAAAAAAAAAACTGTTTAATTAGAATTACTGCACATATAAGATTACTTTCAAGGAAAAGTGCCACATTGGATTCTGAAAACACATCTTTTATCCAAGTTGTGATGACTCATGCTCTTACACCAGGCCAACGCATCTATTCATGCGCTGCACCCCCGTTTTTATCTCTTTTTGTTTTTCTTTGTCTCTCGCACAAATACAGTCTTATTGCTATTTTCTATCCTAAGCAAAACTATCACAAAAGAACCACCGCTATTAATTTAAGCTAGAGATGCAGTAGGGCTTTTCTGGAATGACAGACAGTAGCTACATAGGAAACAGGTTAAAAAGCGGCATGGAGGAAACAGATATGAGCCAGGAATCCAACCTGGGTCCCTCTGGTTATGCTCCTCTATCCGCCTGTAAATTTTCATAAGATGGAACATGCAACGCTTGATTTCCCTGAAACTTTGCACTTTTGTTAAAATTTTGGAACTTTGTGTTTTTCTAAAAAAATATATTGAGTGTGCCACCTACTTGTGTTGCCAATGGTTTTAATGATAATTTCAGCAATGAGGGTCAACAAACTTTGATGTTGTCCAATAAAATAAACATTTATCAACTCAGGTCACGTGGTCCAGTCTTCAGAAAACATTAGGCATGTGATTTAATGGTGGAATGGGCATAAAGCAGCCCCTAGCAGATTAAACCTATATGTGCTCACCAACCCTGCTTGCAATTTCTCTTTCTCAACACATGACGGTAAAGCAAGTTCTGTATTTTCTGTATGTTTGAACTTTGACCAGACATAACTTATTTTGGCTTTTACTCCATAGTAAAACAATAGTTTTTAGATAGCATAAACAAACGTAATAATCAAAAATTCACCAGGCTGTAAACATGTTTTTTACACCCGTAATGTTGCCATTGGGTTTCTCCTTATATTTCCGCTTTTGGAGCCTGTACTCTGGTGGATTGCGGTTGGTCTGCACTGCCGGTATATTGCCGTATTTTGCGGCGCCCTTAAGCGAGGACCATTTAGGAGCTTCCCTGGGAGACGCTTGATTACTACACCTGTGTTGTGGCACTGGAGGCAAGGTGGGTTAAGTGTTTTGCCCAAGGACACAACAACAGTATGAATTATGGGCCCTATAAGAAAAGATATACTATTCACTGTTGGTCTACACTGCCGGACAACATTGAATCAAATGCACTGAAAAATCCCTTCAGCTAAAGTGTCTATTCCAGCACTGGCTATATGGTCGACATGTACATTATTATATTCCACCAGTCCAACATTGGACTCAAGAGTTAGTTTTGGTTTAATATAACGTTTTTTTTATAATGTATTTTCATATACTGGTGTTAATAAAATGAACAGATACAAGGGTGCTGTATTGTGTTTTGGGAAATGCTTAAACTATTTGTGATGCACTTTTGGACAAAGACAATGCAAAGGCTATGTTTTCAAAATGACCTCTGTGCATCAATGTTTACTGTGCTCCTCACTGTTTAGAATTTACACACACACACACACACACACACCAAGGAAAACTGTTAGAACACCGTCTTTTTCACTGCCACCAATCTGCAACCTTATTTTCAACATATCTCCTGCCTAATTCACTGTGTTACATAACGGAGACAATTATACAACCAGTTCCAAGAGCTCCTCAAAGACTCGCCTCGCAAGGGCACACGGAGCGCAGCTCTGCAGAATGGGGGGAGATGGGGGAAAATGTGTATTTTTCAATTTCTCATTTTAATAAAAGAGATGGAATACAGTTAAGACCTATCATGAAGTAATGATAGGAAATGAACACCGGGGGAGGAAAGGGACTTGTGTGAAATTGTCAGTTAAAATTTTCATCCTGCAATAAATCTAGACAGAATTCAATAAGCCACCAGCAATGGAAAACCACTTTTTTATAGTGGTCACAGAGCAGAGGCTTAAAGCTAGCTTGGAAAAAATTATCTTAGCTATAATGAATGCAGTCAAGAAACTTATGCTTGCCACCAAAAATGGCGACATACATTTGTGGGAGAGAATGGTTGCAGTAAAAGATGTTGTTTTGGTTAAATGTCCCGGTGTTATACTTAACTTTGTCAGTTGCAATTCTCAAACAATGAATCTTATGCCATCTTTTCAAATGTATTTATTTTTCAGACAAATATAGTCAATCTACAAAATAACCTAAATGATTAATACAAAGATTTATATAATTTGAGGTTCAGAATGACAAATAACTGGACTGGACAAACAGACTGACCAAGCTGATCAGGACAGGAAAATCTGTTGTTGAACTGGAACTAGACAGTCTAGAGGATGTGGCAGAGAAGATGACGGTTGAGAAAATCAGTGCAGTCCCACTGTACAATAAAATAAGGCAAATTGGAAGCCTTTTCAGCCGTAAATTAATTCAGTCAGAAATTAAATCTTATAAACTAATCCTGATAATGTCCCACATTGAGTTTCTGGAAGTTCATATTATCCTGTCTTATCTGATTTTGGTGCCAAATTTTCAAATTCAACCTTGGTTTGGTTTCAACAGAATCCCTCATTTTCCACTTCTTTATTAGAGTATGAACACTGCTGACTGTCATTCTCAATTCCTTGGATATCTTTTATGTCCCTTTCCTGTTTTATACAGTTCAATTACCTTTTCCCACAGATCCTTTGAAAATTCTTTTGCTTTTCCCGTGACTCAGAATACTGCTATATCAGTGCAGCATTGGATGAAAGATACAAGGGTCTGTCATGAGCCCAGAAACTCACTGACCTTTTATACACACAGTGATTACAACAAAACAGATCACAGGTGAGGATGGTTACCTTTAGTAGACATTCAAACCTGTTTGTGTCACTTGTGTGCATGTTATCAGGCCAAAATCACCATCATGGTCATTTGGGCAGTTTCTGTTGTTGCTATGTTATAAAAAGAGTTATTGTTTGACAGTAAATGTTTTTTTGTGTTATCATTCATTTTCTCTAAAAAATGGCCCAAAAAACCCTACAAATTCTGCCAGGGTTTGTAAACTTAAGAGCACAACTATATATCCTGTGAAACCATCACACACAATTCTGGGACTGTGTCTAAATAAAAATGCTGGTGCTCATTATGGCAACCTGCCCATCTGGGGGGCTTCAATAAAAAGCGTTAGCAAAGAGCAGGTTATTTAGAGAAATATTCCTGGTAGGTTATTTTTTGAATCACCTGTGAGTGAGCACAGTACAAGATCATTTTGTGCAATCGGAGCATCAGTAATGGTCAAACTAAACTACAACATTGGTTCGACACAGGTGTGATTCTGTAGAAATCCTGCGAGAATCTAGCTGAGCAAGGTGAATATCATTCACTATTTCTCTATATTATGCTCTACTGACCAACCTTTAACTTTTTTTAAAACCAACGTTTATACATTACATTCACCTTGAAACAGCATGTTTTACAGCTGTATTCTTCCGTCCAGCAGACCAGACTGGAGCCAGAGACCTCTCTGCCAACCAGCCGAGCGAGGCACTTGGAAGTTGGTGCAGATACTGCCATGGATTGCATTATACCTACAATAACAACCATTCTGACACGCATGCCTCACTCATTACTCGGTACATTGATTAAGGTGTTGAGCAGCATATTACCCAGATGATTCAGTCCCAGATCTTATTGACCAACAACCTTCCCTGAGCTCTGTCCTAGGTTATGTTTACACAACCTACCTATAATCCATCTCCTTTTTGTTGTAAAGAAAGGTTCTAACTAAAACAATTAAGGTAATTGTTTGTGTTGTTGTGCTGTTCTTTCAAAGTGGCCAGTATAAATATGTTGATATGTTGTGTATGTTGCAGAATGGTGCAGATTATGTGAATATTTACAACTAAGGGCAAGAGTGAGCAAACAAAATCAAACCAAATAAGTTTATTTTTATGCTATTAGTCATGGTCGAATATTAACACGTTGGCTTTGTTGAAACCTTTAAACTATAAGGCAGTCCACTTCTCACTATTTTCTTCCTAAAGCAATTCTGGAACATGGCCTGTTACAGTCTGTCCTGAGATTAACTGATCCCCTCCGGTGTTTTCACGCTGACAGCCATGAGCTTCCCACTGGTCACTCACAACAGACACCAACATTCCTGGAAACATGTGATGTCTTTCCACTCGACCTCCCTTAGCCGTCTTCTCCAAACTCACTGACCACCGAGACACGTGACTATTGAGCTGATGGGAAAATAAGAGGCCTTCACATGGACATATTAAGACAACTAGGCATGGTACTGGCACTCAAACTTACACAAAACTCTGGGGCCTTAAATAGTTATGGCTGTAGTTCTTTTACCATTTAGACAACATTAATACATAAAAATAAATAGATGTATGGGCCATTAACTAAGCCCCTGCACATACATCTGCTGCTGGGATAGGCTCCTGTCACCCACAACCCCTAAGGGAACTAAGTGGAAAAGATGAATGAATAAAGAACATGAATGCAGATTCATTTGAGAACACACCCTGAATATACTAGTTGTGTGCAGTTTGAAAGTAAAGTAATGAAGGTCATTTGTAGCTTGTAATGTGAAAATGTACTCATATATGAGTGGAACCAGACTAAGCTTTAGGTGTAGTTTAAATAACAGCCTTGTAAAAAGAGCGAGTGCATTAGCTACAAACTTACACTTTAATAAAACACTAACAGCTGCAGTCCATTTGTCCAGATGGATGTTAAGAATTGGCAGGAATTACTCCTATCTGAGATGAAATGGCTGTGGTGTAGTACACTCCAATCATGTACTGACCACAAGGTCATCGAGCCAGCTGTTAGAAAGTGACAGAATAAAAGTGAAGAGGGCTACGATGCGGAGTTGAAATTCTGGATGTGCAGTACAAGCCAAGGTCAGCATGGTTTTTGGACGATTACAGCTATAATAAAGGCACATTTCAAGTTCATTTATTGAATTTATTCATTCATTTAGGAATCACAATGTGAGCTCTTTCCAGATCCATGTGGAAACAATATGGTTTGGGACAAAATATTAATATGATTTTTGTGTCCAGCTGTTTAATATATGTATTATTTGTTCAGTTGTTGCTTACAGACAATGTCTGTGAAGGTTCTCAGTCATCCAAGTCATCTTGAAAAAAAGGTTAAAGTAAAAGCATCTGGACTCAGTTTTCGTTTCGTCTCTAATTCCAAGAGACTTTATCAATTCTGAGATCAACTGGTAAGAGATCTGAACTTATATCTCTAGAGGGAAGGGTTCGACCTTAAACTAAACCTGATTGGACTGTTCTGATCTCATAGTTGTTGGCTATAAAAGGGTCTGTGAAGGTTCTCAGTCATCCCGGTCCTTTTGAAAAAGAGGTTAAAGTTAAGCATCTGGACCCTTTCATAGCCAGTGACTATGAGACCAGCTCAGCCTGGTCATGTCAGAGTTAGTTTGAGGGGAAACTCCTCCCTCTAGAGAAATAAGCTCAGCTCTTTTATCAGCTGATCTCAGAAAATCTCTTGATCTCTTGAAAACTGAGTCCAGATGCTCTTGCAGATGATGTTTGTCCTGTCCAGACCTCACAGACCAGATGCTCACATGCTAACATGATAATAGTGGGAAAAAACATTAAATGTGATAAGATTACAATATCATCAATTATTTTGTACACTATATGCAAAAATGAGTAATCAATAAAAGTAGCATAGTGTAATAAATAAATGAAAACAGAATGATATTGTTTTCTCTTTTTACTGACACTAATGGCATAATGATACATGTATTTTTTACTGCAGCTACAGTATATGTGTGAAAATCACTTAGGTTCTCATAAAATGTACTCAAATTAAAGATTACATTTATCATAATCATTTCAAATTTTACATTTATAATTTACAATTAGGGAGGCCATATATAGTGGACCCAACTAGTGAACAGTTTCAGATACTACACAACTAATTTTCTTTTATCATTATCCACTAATACTCCTGCTCCAGAAATGTCTGAGCAGCCTACTCTATCAGTGTCTGAAGCAGCTGTACTGATGGAACTGAGCCCTGAAAAGCTACAGGTCCATACGGTGCCTGTCCACGACTTCTAAAAGAATGTGCTGGTCAACTCTGTGTGCTGTTGCAGAAGCTCTATATGCGCTATGGTCTAATGTAAACAATAAACTGCTGCAGCTGTTTTATCAGGCGGGAATGGCTAATAGTATAATTTACTTGAGGGAGTGGAGTAACAGACACACTCGACTGATGCTTTACTGTACAACAGAGATCAGCCAGTGCCCGTCTGAGATCAGTCCCCTGCACGAGAGAATAATACAAAAACTCCTTCTTCCCAACTGCCATAATCAATAAGTATATGGTAGATGAAGACTTTTGACTCAACTAAATCAACTAATTAGAAGAGACCTAACAACTGCATTTGCCCTTGGGGTTAATAAAGTAATAAAATCCACCATATATGTAAACAAGCATCTGTTTGCTCAAGTTAATAAAAACTGTATTTTTGCAAGAAGTACTGCGTTGCCACTGAAGGCCAAACTTCAAGTGTTGTGTACAGTTAGTATTTCATACTCCTTTTTTCTTGCAACTGTTCACTACTTTTTATTATGTATTGTAGGAAACCTTGAAGAGCACCACATTTGAATGCAGTAGACGTTCAAACATTCAAAAAAAGGGGGAAAAAAAGCTACATTCTCACTGTTGTCATATTTAAGTGGTAAGTTTGGATAACAGCAGTTTTGGATGGTCATGGCCAGTCTAAATCACAAAAACAAATCACCAAAGACACAAACACGGAGGTTCAGGCTAAGACCGAGGATAAGCGAGGACACGTACACCATTTAAACTCCCACCGAGTAAGAGCAAAGATAAGACGAGAGTCGGCCGTTCCTCGCTCCGTCTCAATCAGTGGCAGCAGGAACAGTTGTGATTTATGTTTCGAGGGATCAGTGCTCCAGGAACACGTTTCTATTGACACTGCAGAGGCCAGGGGAGCGCTGGGTAATGTGATTAGCCACTGAATGAAAAGAGGAAGACGGCTCTGTAAGAGAGCGGGGCGGAATAGTGTGGCAGTGCACTTGCCTGCGGATGCTCCCGGTGTTTCTGACATGACAGAGCGGGTTCTCAGCGTGAACAAACCCTGCTCAGATGTTGTCTTCTTAGCATAATTAAAAGAGATGGAAGTCGCAGTGGAGGTACAAGTCTTAAAGCCAGACAAAAACAAGGGACGCCGAAGTGGCAAAGTCACTATAATTGGGCCTTCTTTTGGGGAAAAAATAAAAATGGGTAAGGGTCAGTGAAGAGTATAGTCAGTATGGAGAGCTTAAGTCATGGTCTGTTTAGGAAACTGCATGGGGCATCAAGTCAGAAGAAATTTAGAAAGAAAATCAGAGCAAACAGTGAACTATTTGTCAATTCCCTTAATATTTGTAATATTCATTTATTCACTCATTAATACACCTTGTTTGAGTTTACATGCACAAAAGAAAACTGAAGTCTTGTGCCCACTCGGGCTAATGCTGCATTCATGTATCCTTAGTATTTCACAGCATTAAGCAGTTGTTTAAAAAAAGGTAAAGAAGCTAATGTTAAACCTCATTCATTAAACTCATTAAATCCTAATATACCTGGATGATTTGTTCAGTAATAATTGAGTTATTAATGAATATCAACCATTACACACCAACTTTGTGAGTTCAAAAGAGTTGAACACAACAGACTAGCTTGTTCTGATAAACATTTCATTTCACAACAAGCAGAACATCCAATGGCAGCATGACCCTACATACAGGTTTTCGCTGGTCTAAAAATGAGCCAGTATTTCACTAAAACTCTTATAATATATTATAATAGGACTACGGCACTAATCGGACTAAGGCAAGGATCTGAGAAGATATACAGTGTTTCAATTCATATACACTGCAGCAAAATATCACAAGAGTAAATACTAAAAAATCTCATGCAGTGAAAATGAATGACCAAGTCAATAATGTAAATGCATATGCAGTGTAAATGAGATGATCTGCTACAAGTGTTGGTGTTTTAAAACCTCACTGTATTCACTCACCAGCAAGAAGAGCCTCATTCAGCAATATGTTCTAGAAATCTTCAAAAGTTTAGACCTCAAACAGACCGGTTTAAACAGTCTGCACAGACAATAAAACTGATCTGATGAACTGTAGACAGGAACTTTATCCATAGTTTATACATCCTCTCTTTGGTGAATAAAATACATGACTCATGAAATTCTGGGGCTTTATCATTTTGTGAAAGACAACCAGGACAAAAGCTGAAAGAGCAGGAAATAAAATCTACAAGAATGACTCATACATCCACAATCCAAACCAAAAATTAAATTTTTGCTCTTCTCACCTGCATCCTTCTCATGTGTTGGATGCTATGGTCACTTCCGATCGTCAGCCTATACAAGCAAAGTTGTAGGCTATTTCTGCCTTGCTTGCATTTCACCTCATCTTTAAAGAAATACCAGAATTGTGGATGTGAAGTGGTCCATTTTAGGACGGATTGATAAAGGGAACAGCTCACAATAACGTATTTGGTGTACACTTACCACTATGCACAAACACTTACATGCAAATTGGTCATGTGCTTTATTGCGAAAGGTATAAAACAGGAAAGGGCTATAAAAAGATATCCAAGGAATTGAGAATGCCAGTAATCAGTGTATAAAATGAGGGATTCTGTTGAAACCAAACCAAAAACAAAAATTTCAGCCACAACTGCCAGGATGCAAAGCAAAACCCACAAATAAATTCAGCTGAAATACAGGACATTCTGTGGTGTGGCTGTTCCAAGTTGCACTTGAATAAAAAAGGGCTGCATGATTGAAAAAGCCAATACTACGCAAATGACAGAAATTATCCTGCTTACAATACGCCAAACCAGCACAGAGACAAGCCTCAGAACTTCTGGAACAAAGTGATGTGGAGTGATGAGATGTACTGGGAGGTTCCAACATGACAACAATCCAAAGCACAAGGGCAAGTCGACCTGTCATTGGCTACAGCAGCATAAAGTGAAGGTTCGGGACTGGCCTCAGTCTCCTGACCTCAATATCATTGAGCCACTCTGGAGAGATCTCAAACGTGCAGTTCATGCAAGACAGCCCAAGAATTTACAGGAACTGGAGCCTTTTTGCCAAAAAGAATGGGCAGCTTTACCATCTGAGAAAACTCAGACCACAAAACACTTCAACTGTCATTGATGTTAAAGGTTGAACAGTGGCCCGTTCAATTATTGTGTTGCTTGTTGTAAATGGGGCGTAGGGTGGACTGAAATAACATCATTACTCCTTATGTCAATGAAGACATGTGTGTAGCATGGCCCCTAGTTAGCTCTGTCTAAAATGACAAAAAATAAATATATTTTAGAAAAAAATGTAGTTCCTTCCTAAAGCAACTTCTGAACTCTTCTGGGTTTTAGGTAAATAAACAATGAAGGACACCTTGCTTTCAGTTTTCTGAAATGTTTACATGAGTCAATATTATTCAGCAGAACAATTCCAGGAAGGTTCCTGTTGAAAACGTTGGTGATTTCTGATCTTTTTTGGACTTCAGTACCTTCAAATTATGCTATTAATGGAATTCAAACTTTAATTTTTTTAATTTTATTACTAACCCCATTTGCCTTCCAAAATCTCAATAGTATCAATCCATAAACACAAACCATCTTAATAATAATAATAATAATTATAAAAAAAGTAATAGATTTCATTTATAACACACTTTTCATTCCAGATAATCTCAGCGTGCTACAATGTAAAACTAGGGTAGGAGCTAAACACAAGTAAAAATACAGTATCTTCTCAGTTGAATGTTTTGAGAGATTAAAATTGAAGGAGTTGTTCAACTAGAAATGAAAGAAGACCACAAGGAATTTCTTCATCAGTAAAAAATAGTTGAGTCTAAACACTACAACTTTAGAAAATTAGTATCACATTATCTGTGTTTCTGTGGACTCTTGAAGTACCGAAAGCATCATGCACGCAGGTTCTCATTCAACGTCTGGAATGTTATCTATGCAGTCCACATTTTTATTGGAGCTGTTTCCAGTTACGTCCCGGTGGGTCAGTGCATCAGAGCTGCTTCTGTTGTCATAAAGAGCACAAGGTCTCCCAGATAACATGACATTCTACTTTGGTTTCTCTGCAGCTGTGGTTCCAACAATAACATATGGTTACTAAATGGTAGCGCTGAACATTACAGTCTGTTAATTGGTCAATAAAAAAATCCTTATATAGCTTGTAGGTTACACTATGTGGACCATAACTTATGGAAATTATAAAGTAGCCAAACTAAAAAAAATGCTGATATGTATCTTTTATCCAGACATTTAGGAATCAAATTCTAACCTGATTTTCAGAGTTATCATTCTGACTTGAGCAGACTTTCACATGGATGTCCAATATGGATGAAAAATATTTGTATTGTCAAGCATATACCCATATAACGTCTCCTTCTCTAAATGAAATATTTTGATTAATGAATGCTGTATGTCTACTATAACATTAGCACTGTCAGTCTGAATGAACATCAGTTGAGACCAGCAGAGGCCTGAGTGAGGTAGACGCTGTCACCATAGTGTGAGACAGTAATCTGCCCATCCCCCACTGCCACAGCTCTGCTCCAGAGTGACGTGGGCTCACTCACATGCATGCAAAGTCGGTCTGAGCGCTGAAGAGCCTCGCTGTGCTGTTTAACCTCCTCTTTATGACTAAAAGCTCCACCAAGACACATCTGCACATCACAGTGGATAAGTGGGATTAAACGTGAAACAGACAAGTGAGGACTCTGATGAGACACTTTTGTTATTATCTTCTCAAGCTTCTTAATTTATCCTGACTTTACTGAATGATGAACTGCAGAACCTCAAATCATCCCCAAATTGTAGGAAACTGGTGCCACTCTCTGAATGTAATATTGAGAAAGCTGTGGGTAAATGCTGGAAACAATCTCATTCTACTTTTTTACAGCAGCAGTATTCACACAAGTCTAGTTCCCACTGAAGTGGTAGAATATAGGCTGACTCAGTAGGGCTCGGTTTGGTACAGGTAAAGCCCTAAGAGACCTGTATTTCCACTGTCCAGGAGAGCAACGTCTGTTACATAATCAATTAGTAATCAATAACGTCACAGGAGTGCAACAAAAGTACAATAAGGTTTTTTTTTTTATGTTTGAATATGACTGTTTATCTATCATGTTTGTACCCCTATCTTTTTTTTCTACGAGGATAGGCCTGTCTGAGACACCGTTCTCATATTCGGATCAACATAGTTCTTTTCTTTTGTTACTTTGGGTAAGAGAGGGCTTGATTTTCAATAAACTTAAAAAATTTTGAATTTTTTTAATTTAAAACTATTTGCTTTTGTCTCCTCTGTACTGTTTAAATGTTTCACTTTTAGGGATGCTTCAAATCCCTATTGGTAATGGAAACCTACCTGTGTTGACCCAAACCATACTTTTCCGCTCCAAATTTAGACGAGGCTATAGATATACAAGAATTGGATGTAAGACCACACCCTCTGCCCCATTGTCATTTTTACCTCCAATACATGCAAGTCATAATCCACAGTTGCACAGGGAGAACAGGCTCAACACAGAAAGGTTGTCGCCGGTAAAAAACACAGTATTTTTCCGTTGTTGTCATCATTTTCATTCCTTTGCTGCTTTGATTAATGATTAATTTCAAGCCATAACATCTTAGACAGTTACAAACCGGAACACACAATTTCTATTTCCCAATGTCCACTCTGTAAGAACACATGTTTGAAAAAGAACATTGGGTTTCATCGCCAACTGACCTGCCTGCTGCCTCGCTCACATCTCTAATCGGAGGAAATGGCTTGTGGTTAGGAGAGTGTGCAGCCCTTCTGTGGGAGTTTAATTCAATCTCAGCTCTGGTCAAAAATGAATTAAAACTCTTATTAAGCCCCTCCGCTCCCTGTGTTTCAGCTCACAAGTGGAGATTGGGGTGTTAGCGTGGAAGCATCCGTCAGCTCCGCGGTTATCTGCCGGTGAGTCAGCCATCACTCAAGAAAACTCCCATCATTTTGTGATTTGAATTGGCAGCGCTCACCCACACAGCGCGGGCAGCCTTGATTTGCAGATGATCCACGCAGTATTATAAGGAGGTCTTGTAAAACAAGATGAGTGGAGCATGTTTTTAAAAGGAGTCTAGAATCCCAAATAAGTGAATATACTCTACCACTTTTGTAAGAACTTGGATTTTGTTCCAACAGTTTGGCACAGTTAATCAAAGGTGGAGCTAAACACTGCAGTCTTTTGATTGGATGACAGACAATCGTCACTTGGGCAAAAATGCAGAATTCAAAAATGAAACGCAAAATGTCAAATGAAGCATTTGACATGTTTCGGGTTTTAACCGGGTCGGCCCACCCTAAAAATAAATCATATACCATTTCAAAATAATGCATATTCAAATAAGCACAAATTTGAGAAACACAAACAGAATGTTTATGAGCATAAATAACATTAAACATGGAAAATAACTGCTAAAGGCATAAAAAGTGTAATTAATCACGTCAGATTTTTTTTTATTTTCCAGCACAGAAAACTGGGAGACATGTTGCTCCACAAACACTTTTGACCAGACATTGCCAAGTTGTCCAGCGTTACACAACTCTTAAACGATTGGTATAAATCCAGGATCAACTAACACTGTGTAACTTTTCAGGATGTATACCCAGTAACGGACTAAAGTAGTACAAATGTTGCAAATCCAAATGGGACTATATTTCTTTTTAAAACTTTATATATTTAAGTTGTGGTGAAGATTTGTATTCATGTTCTGGAATGTTTTTTTTTTTCAGTAGCGACCTGGAGATGCAGAAAGGGGCATCTGTAAAACCTGGCACACAGGGTTATTTCTGCAATTTTATATGAGAAAACCATCAATAAATTCAAGGCTATAAATGAGTTTCCTGATGCATATTATAGCAAATACATTTCCACAATGTTGCTTTAATTCATAAGCTCTTAAATGAAACTGGTGCAGCTTTTTGAAATTAAAAGTTTAGGAATAAATAAATGACAATAAACGGCAGTGCAGCTACGTTAAAAAAAGTAATTACATTTAATTTACTAATTTCTTAGTACTTGTATAACGTACTAAACCAAAACGTTCTGTACGAACCCAACCTGTATCGTACCACTCCATGAAAATGTGGCTCGATACTACTGCATCTTTCCACATCATTGTCCAATCGACCTTTCCTCGCTGCACTGTAACTAACCACTTTGTGCCGTGGACATTTATTACACGGAGCAGAGAGTTGTTTTGTGTCAAAGGCAGAGAGAAAGAAAGAGCGAGAGAGGAGCCGGTGTGTCATAACCCCAGAGGAAGACATCTGTGAGAGCACTAAAGTGTGTCTGCTGTGGAACCAATTCAACCCGTCCTCTGTTGCTTCTGGAGACTCATTACATTCTCTGTGGAGCCACGCTGGTGCATTGTGGGTGCTTTTGTTGCAGCACAATAGCTTCCAACACAGGCCCTTTGGCCCCATCTTTTCTTATACATTCACATTATACATATTTAACACATTAAAGACAATGAAAGGGGTTGAATGGACACATTTTCAAATGACTTTCTGTAACACATTGATGCTATGCTGATTCACTGCCAGATAGAAATGTACATAAAGGATAAATAAGGCTGATAAACACTTAGACAAATCTGTCAATCTCAAATTAGCACACACATCAAGAAAATACATGCTTTTCCCCCCTCTACTCTAATATAGTCCTTCCAACGTGAAACGTGAGTGCCCCCTGCTGGTAACCCCCAGAGATACACCCCTGCTGTCACGCTTTCACTGTGTTTAAGTACAAAAATATATATTAAAAATGGTGTAACACGTAAGAAAATTATGAAGTAGAAAATGCAGTATGTTGTACAAGCTGTTTCTTAAAAAAATGTAGAAATGTTGAAAAATAAAAATCTCTTAGCCTTCTGAATGTGTTTGTGCAACATGAGAAGTAAGTAAACATATATAAAAGCATAAAATGATGTATGTCCCTATTTAATTAAGAAAATTAAACCTTAAGCTGCAGCTAAATCTGAAAGTTTTACTATTGTTGTCATTATTATTATTATTATTACTATATACCAAGAGAAGGGCACAAATTACACATGTCACTGAACTTGCTACATAAATACACTAAACATAAAGGACAATAAAAGAGCAAAATAATTACATATAGAAAAAAAAAGTCTGTTTAATGAAAGGTGCAAAAGCCAAAATACGGATCTGCTTAGTCAGTGTTGAACACCAGTAAAAAAAAATGTATGGGTAAAATGTATGGGTATCCCAACAGAGATAATAGTGTAATAATAAAAACATAAGAAAATAAACTGCACAAGGGACTGACCAGCTCTAATGTGAAGTCAGAGGCTGTTCCTAAGTTTAGTCATCAAGAATGCTTTAACCCAACTGGTCGCAAGTCTCATCCGTGGAATGTACAAGAGCACCTGGCCAGACTGTGAGACTAAAGACGCTCTAAAATAAATGGTGGTGTTGCAACTGTACAATAAAGACTTTTATAAACTTGTAATACAGTTTTAAAATCAATTCACTTGAAGCCAGTGTTGAGCAGTAGGAACTGGAGAAATGTTCTCCCACAGTTTGTATCAGCAGGTGGACTGTTTTATTTTCCATTATCTGAAGGCAACAAAGATGGGAATGTTCAAGGCCAAAATTTAACAATTCAACAAATTACCATAACCTCTGAGATTCATTAAATCATTGATTACACCAACTTTTTTCCCCAAAAGGGTAATAAAACAAAACCATTGTTATAACAATCTAAAATGTTAGTGTGACAAAATAATTGTTTTGTTTCTAAGCAAAAAACTGATACAGCTCCCACATTCCCGTATTCAACTGATTTTGTTTTTATTTACAGAAATTGTAAGTCAATGTTTGGAACTTGGGGCTGGAGGTGAAGTTTATTATAATATTATTATAACAAATATATGATCCGCAAGAATCTGATTTCATGTCATTTCTATACTCTGACATTTCAACAAATGAGACATGACAGTTCTGTTGTAGGCTATATTTAAGGATAGAAATCAGTCAGTTTCCTGAAGCCAAATAATGTGTCACTTTTATTTTTATGTTACACCTTCATTCATTCATTTTCTTCTGCTTAATCTTGTTAGCTTGTCTATATAAATGTTCTTATATTGTTAAACGATATAAACGGTATGGTACCTCCACTGTTGTAATTGAATGTATACATTGTCCCATTATAGTTAAAATAGACTACTTGGGTGCTTTATACCCACGGTGTAGTAAACCGTTCTCATTTGGGTATGAACATTTACGAGGTGTTCCTGAAGGTAACACCATGTTGTCATAGGACTGAATAGTAATGAAAGTAGAGCAAGCTAAACCGTGGTCCATACACGTGTGGAGTCGATGTGAAAGAAATACGGATGGTTTTGTAGAGGAATAGAGATTGGCGAGATCCCAACGCATTTGTGTCAAGATTTTATTTTATTTTGGTCCTGACCCTTTTGATTTTTAAGAGTTAAGCGCTTGACAAGGAGTATTCCGGTGAGTTAAAATGTGATGCAGTTTTCAGAGGCTGCTGGCTGCTATCAAAGATATTTAACAACTCAACTAACTGTATAAAAATACCGGTATAAAAATACGAAGAGTAGTTAACGGAATTAAGTTGCGCATTCATTAGAAATGTCTAAGGCGTTTATAAGCTGTCTTAAGCCCATTGGTTAATATCTATTCGTATACCGGCAAATATTGTATACGAATGAGTGCTCAATGAGTGCTCGTGTAATAGCTACTAGTAGACATGTCTTTATTTTAAATTACCGTTTTTTCCATGTGCTTAGGCGCGCTAGCTTGATTCAGAAAGCTTATCACTACAAAAACACATCTTAACATAACATAACACACTTGTCTGGTTCATCTAACGTTTATGTTAAAGACATTGGTTTGCGTTTTGTATTCTTTATTTCCGTGGGTCTTCTTTTTGGGTGTATTACGTTGTCCTAACAGTTAGCCTAGCTTGTTCACATGGCGGCAATATTGTGGTTCGTTCAGTTTGTTAACCGGAACAACCTGGTCGGGCGGCCGGCTTACCCGGAAGCTCTTCAGCGCTTGTGAAAGGACCTCCTCTTCGGGTTGTGTGTTGAATGCATATACCGTCAATGGTTGAATGTTACCAAATACATCAAATGTATCGCGCTATTATTATTTATGTATTTTAATGTCGCTGTAGCGCTGGACTGTGAATGATATCCATTGGCTGTGTATATATATATATATATATATATATATATATATAATGGTTAGATATATATATATAATGGTTAGATATATATATATATATATAATGGTTAGATAGATAGCGCGAGCTTATTGCTCGCCATTCTGCCAAATGTGTCTCACCAGAGGGCTTAAATCCGGGTTTTTCTGACTCCTGCGTTAGAGGATATTACTAAACTGGGCAGAAGGTAGTATCTGAACTGCTCCAGGGCGGGCTTTTGAAAGGCGCCAATTAGTAAACACGCCCCTCATGTCAGAGCCCGAGCTGAACAAGCTAACGCACGCTAACGCCCAATATCATGCTAACGGCTACAGACGCCTCTACTTTGGTCTCCTTTCGTCTCCCACCCTGGGGTAAGTCTGCAAACTATATTTCAGCTCCTTTATTCCTCCTTTATTCCTCCTCCATTATTATTAATAACAGAGCTTTTTTTATGGTCATTATCATAATTTTAAGCATGAGCACATTTTTAGCTTGGTCTAATAATCCTTTTCAGTTCCAGTCATTATATACTTCATATTTGTATAAATCTCTGCCCTCAATTTGCGAGTCTTGTACATTAAGTCTAAAATATTTGCTTATGCTGTTACTTATAATAATAAAATAGTAATATTTTAGCAGATAACATGGATATTCAAGTAGTATATTTATAAGGCTATACATGATCTTTTAGCTCATACAGTGGTAAAGCCAGAAGCCTACAGCAAACGTGCAGCATTTAGAAAGAACTGTCATTAACCTTTACACATGGACTGGTTTATAAAATAAACAGTGGCTCTGGACACACATGACGCTTCAGACGACTCTTAGATCCACTTTTAATGTCTATTTCTTTTAGTGTCATCTGGATGACTGTTAGTGTCTAAATTAAGAAGCACACAAGTATTTAGTCACACATGTACAATATATTATCAAAGTCTGCATACTTACTGCATAAACATGTATTTCTCTGTTTTAATGGCTAAACATTAATGACTGTGTTTTTGTCCCTGTTGCTGTGTGGCCTGTGGGAAGGGGGCAGTACAGTAACCACTGTGGAGCCGTTACATGAAGATTAGACCTGTGTCAAACCTGTAAATGTGACTAAGAAGAACCTGGACCAGCTTCACCTGCAGCTTTTTTGGAAAAAAAAAAAGCTTATGTCTGTCACACGTCAGGATTTGTGTTTTATACTTCATTTTTAGAACTAGACACTTAATAGAAACAGCCACACTTTATCAGCTTCTACAAGTACTAATATTTACTGTTCATTATGGCTCTGGGCTCTTTAAAAACTAGACATTATCAACAAAATTTAACAATCTGATTTTATGAAAACTTGCAGTCAGTAATTAACTGCCTAAGGTAGTATCAACCAGGTCTTGAACACATTTTTATTTTTTTTTTTTTAACCTATTTCCAATGTTGTACCATTTATTAACACAACCTAACGTATGCCTTTAACTTCTGCTGATTGTTTTAAAATGGCTTTAAATAAGAATGACAGAATGTCATGAGTCAAAAATAAGAGCACTGAGGAAATGCATTGTTCATTTTAAATTGAATGCAAAAAGTATGATGTAAAAATGTTTTGTGATGTGTAGTTCATTAAAATTGCATTTGAGAAATGCACACGAATAAGTGTTTGTTATTCTCTGGTGTGTAAAAAGTCAGATGACAGAAGTGGTAGGGGTCCAGTCTTCAGCAGCACTGGTCAGGTTTGTCTGGATCACCTCCAACAGGAACAACGCACAGACAAGTCAAGTACAGTTTAATGGCCCCAATAATACTGACAGTTTTATTATATTGTTAGAATGTTAGCAATATTTAACCTTTATTTCAGACACAAAGTTGGTCTGTATCAAACACAAAATAAATACATAGTTAAAATACTGCGTAGTTCACTATGTGTAGTTACTATTAAGACTTGATGGTTTTCTGACTCCAACCGCCTCATAAATTTACAAATTGTCTAAGCAGTGCCTCACAATTCTATTAATATATGTATGCTTAAATCAGTCTTGATGTAATTGTATGATCACTGTATTGAATTGTAAAACTTTTTTACCCTTAAGACAGCAATAATAAGATTTAAATCTGCATGTGAGACTAAAGCATTATAAACCTTTCTCTCAATTTGTTCTAATCACAAACTAGTGTGATGTTCAAAACAAATAAACTACAAACATTTGTAGTGTCACTCCTCTAATCACATTACTGTGATTAGACGGTAAATAATAACCACATTTTACTGACTTGAACAGTTAAAATTAAGCCAACAAATCTTTTATATGAGAGTGCACTTCTCGAGATCTAATATGAATCTAGAAATATTCTTTAAAATCCAAAATGTTTTGTCACATGTTTTAATGGCTTTAGGTAATAGCCTTAAGGTCTGTTAGCATAGCTAAGATAAGCTGTTAATAAAGAGGCAACAATATATACAATACAATTAAAATTTTACTCACCAAAAGAAGTAGAGTCATGCTTCTTAGTGAGGATGGCCTGAAAGAATGTGTGAGACCAAAAATGATAGAAGAAACTTTCTCATAGCCACAAATTCTGTAAGAATTTTTGTAAATATGAAAGAAGAAAAAACTTCAAATTAACGATTTCTACTAAAGTTGGTGAGGTACAGATAATCTTGAGATAAAAAAAAAACAAACTTTTCCACAGCTGTTTGTTACAATAAATGTTAGCTGTAGTTACGGTAAGAATCGGACAGTTGTTTTTCTGTCACTGCAATGACCTGGAAAATCATTAAAATGACCTAGAAATATTGTTGCACTCAAATAACTGGCTTTGGATAAAAAAAATAAAAATAAAAAAGCTTATCTCGGGGGGAAATGGAAGTTTTGACCTTCTGAAGCTGACGTAGTTTATTAGGAGTGTATTCCAGGAGATATCTACCACTAAACCATGAGGAATCAAAGTGTATCTGTTGAGAAAGTGCTGTTATAACTGGTCCTTGAAAAATCTTCTAGTCTGACTTTATTTATTGTCATTTGACTTTAAACACCAGAGCACAGCACGATGATGAAGTACATCCTTGTGACCGGAGGAGTCATTTCGGGCATCGGCAAAGGCATCATAGCAAGCAGCGTGGGCACCATCTTGAAGTCGTGCGGTTTACACGTCACTGCCATTAAGATTGACCCTTACATTAACATAGACGCTGGCACGTTTTCACCCTATGAGCATGGTACGTGACAGAAAAATGTCTATTCTTAGCATATAACAGCTTCACAAAAGGTGTCGTTAATGTGTGGGTGCTGCCTCTTCAGGTGAGGTGTTTGTGCTCGATGACGGTGGTGAGGTCGACTTGGACCTGGGGAACTATGAGAGATTCCTTGACATCCGGCTCACCAGAGACAACAACCTGACCACAGGAAAGATCTACCAGTCGGTCATCAATAAGGAGAGGAGGGGAGACTACCTAGGCAAAACAGTGCAAGGTTGGCTGTCATTGTTTTTAAGTCATTTTGTTTGGGTTATGGAGAGCCAGGTCACGCCACTTACCGGAAACCACATGGGAAACAACATGGGGCCAGATTTGAATAGCATTTTGCAGTCTTTGCAAAAAACGGTGGCTTCCTTGGTTTTAAATGTTATCTTAAAGTTGACAAACGAACTGTAAAAAGGACGACATGAGACAAAAGCAAAGCAAGAATAGCTTACTGCTTGTCGCTTTCATTCAATGTATTTCTGATTTTAGATCCTCAAAAACTTCACCAAAGTCTCAAGCAAATAAAAATACTGTACTCATTTTTTGTGCAATTTTACTGATTGTAAAGTAGCCATATTTAGGCATTGTGCGCATGTACTTTTATTGAACAGCTTCACAATCATACAGCAGGATGACACCGTAAAATGTAGTCCAAAATAACATGCTAATGTAGAGTTAAGCTGAGGTAAATCTGCACAGTGTAGTCTACAATAAACCTTTCTTTATGATTCTATGAATAGGGGTTATGCTGGCAATCATGAAATAGAGGTTATAGTCTGCATAAAGCACCAGTACCATTAAAATGTAAACCATCACAAATTATGCCAAAGATGGATAACTTTTTTCCCCTTTTGCCTTTCCAGTGGTGCCACATATTACAGATGCCATTCAGGAGTGGGTTGTGAAGCAGGCTAAAGTCCCTGTTGATGACGATGGTGTGGAACCTCAAGTTTGTGTAATAGAGGTCAGTTTCTGAGAGTGTGGCTCTGAGGTTTGCCATTTATAGACCCCAAAAGTGTATAAGTCACTGCTGCATTATATAGTTCATACAGTGTCAACAAACACAATGTTCATAACGCAAAGAACTGCTTGTAATATCCTCTTTGCAACATTGAACATGTTGCATAGCACACATTTTCGTAATACAGTCCAGCTCTAGTGCTGTAACCTGTTATCTCATGGTTTTTGTATTTGTCTGCAGTTAGGAGGAACTGTTGGAGACATTGAGAGCATGCCATTCATAGAGGCCTTCAGGCAGTTCCAGTTTAAAGTCAAGAAGGAGAACTTCTGTAACATTCACGTCAGTTTAATTCCACAGGTAAGTAAACTGCACCTCAAGCTTGACTATTCTCTGTTAGATAAAGACAATGTGTACAAGTAAATCGTTTCTATATCATTGTTTATTTATGTTGTCCTTATTGTTTGACCCAGCCCAGTGCAACCGGGGAGCAGAAGACCAAACCAACACAGAACAGTGTGAGAGAGCTCAGAGGACTGGGTTTATCTCCTGATCTGGTGAGTCAGTCTGTTGTCGTTTTTTCTTTATCTCACACTATGGACTGATGGCTTAACTTAAAACATCAGAGCAATGTTTTTTTTTTTACTTATTAATGCATTAGTGATTTGATGCAATAGTGCTGAGTTTTATGTTTTACTGATAATGAAAGTATTCCTCAAACATGACACCAGCATGTGACAGAGGTGTCATCATGCAAACCTTGTCCAATCTTACGTCTAAAGGTAGTATTTACATTGAACAGTAAACCCTGAACTATTGGCCTTTTATATAAAAGTCAGTGGGCCTGAGTGGTGTGTGGAGTGTTGATGTCACTGTTATTATGTATCCAGGTTAAGCATGAGGAGTGCGTTATGTTATATTTGTAATTTTAATATCTTTCTATATTTTCGGGCAGATCATGTGTCGCTGTACTACAGCTCTGGAGAACTCTGTCAAAGAAAAAATCTCAATGTTCTGCCATGTTGAACCAGAGCAGGTAAAACCCAAACAAAAAGTTGTTTATTATTTGGATAAGAGAGATAAAACTACTATCAATATTTGCCGGTCTCATCCCAGGTCATCTGTGTGCACGATGTGTCGTCCATCTACAGAGTGCCATTACTGCTGGGGGACCAGGGCGTGGTGGGCTACCTGAGTCGGAGGCTCAACATGCCCATTGAGGCCAAGCCCAGGAAAATGCTCACTAAATGGAAGGAGATGTCTGACAGGTTAGTTATAAGTGTATAGTAATGAAATATATTTTTGTCACATCATTAAAGCTTTCTTTCAAGGTCAAAAATTGGTTTATTAGTTGTATTTTTATATCACAACTTTTTTGTCAAGAATAAAAGGCTTTGAAAAAAACAGCCTTTCAAATTTTTCACTTGCCGTGCGAGAAAGCAAATGTCTTAAAATTATTACTGATCTTGATGTCTTCAGCTGAAATGTGTGTATTAATAGTAATATACAAAAATAATTTTCACAGACAAATTCACATTACATTCACAGGTCGGACAGACTGCTAGAGCAATGTTCGATAGCCCTAGTGGGGAAGTACACCAAATTCTCAGACTCCTATGCCTCTGTTATTAAGGCTCTGGAGCACTCTGCTTTGGCTATTAGTCACAAATTGGAAGTTAAGGTAAGAGCTGTGTTTTGAGGAGAGCCTTTTGGTAAAATGTGCAGCAATTTCACTGATGTCCAAGTTTTTTCAGTATTTTCAACCCCGTCTTTCTCCTTTAGTACATAGACTCTGCGTCTCTGGAGCCCAGCACTCTTCAAGAGGAACCTGTAAAATACCATGATGCCTGGCAGAAACTCTGCAGTGCTAAGTAAGTGAGCAGGCTTCATGTTTTAGAAGATGATTGCTTGATGTGAAATGAGTCATTATTTGGTGTGTCTGTGCTTTGCTTTAGTGGCGTCCTGGTTCCAGGAGGTTTTGGTGTCAGAGGTACTGAAGGGAAGATTCAAGCCATCAGCTGGGCCAGGAAACAGAAGAAACCCTTCCTAGGTACACATCACAAAAGCTAGTGCATGTTTACGAGACGTTTCCCAGTCGACATTTCTCACCTTGAGAAAAAGTTAGACAATGCGAAAAAGCTTGTGCTTGGTATAGGGCCTCTGTACAAAATCAAACTCTATTCTAATCAAGTCTATTTACTTGTGATGTCCACACAACAATGTCATTTAAACTGACATTGTTGGTGTTCTTTGTCTTGTTGGCAGTTCACTAAACATTATTTCAATCTTTTCAAGCAGACTAAAATGATGAACAGACACCTTCTAGCAAAGAAAATGTAGAGCAGTGGAATATTTCCCTCTGGTGGTTGTGGTTATATGGAGGGTGAAAAAAATGAGCTGTCTTTTTCTTTATCCTCATACAGGTGTGTGTCTGGGAATGCAGTTGGCTGTGTGTGAATTTGCCAGAAATACACTTGGCTGGGAAGGTAAAACACATCTTAATATTCACATTGGAGAATTGCTTTATCATTATTTTTTTCAACACCACTAACAAGAAATAATCACACAAAATGCCCGTTTTTATTATCTGTAAAAAATCAAGTGTTAATACTAGTGTGTTCATTTTATTTGTTTTGCAGATGCAAACTCAACAGAATTTGATCCAGAATCCAAACACCCAGTGGTGAGCATTTACAAAAATCATATTGCGGTAATTGCAGAATAGTCTTGTCTTTTTAAGTGGCTTGAACTAGGATTTGTTAATTTACAGGTGATTGATATGCCAGAACATAACCCAGGTCAAATGGGTGGTACCATGAGATTAGGGAAGAGACGGACAATCTTTAAGACCAACAACAGTATCATACGTAAGAAAACTTGCATATACTTGAATTTATTTTGTGTCGTATGCCTGTACAAAGCTTTTTATTTAATTTTTTTCAGGTAAGCTCTATGGAGATGCAGAGTACGTTGAAGAAAGGCACAGACATCGTTTTGAGGTAAGTTGGGAAAGTTTTTACTCTACAGTATGATCTTGCTGACTTTTGAATTATAAATCTTTCTTGTTCTGTATGCAGGTCAATCCAGAGCTGAAGAGGCACTTTGAGGATAAGGGCTTCCGTTTTGTAGGTCAAGATATTGAAGGGGAAAGAATGGAAGTCATAGAACTAGATGGTATATCTAGATTTAAATGTACCTTGAATAGCTACAAACGAGTGAAGTACTACAACTAAAACAAACAAAAATATTTTTTTCTTTCAGATCATCCATATTTTGTTGGCGTGCAGTACCATCCAGAATTTACGTCTCGCCCCATAAAGCCATCACCTCCATACCTTGGATTACTGTTAGCAGCTGCAGGGAAGCTGCAAAGCCACTTGCAGAAGGGCTGCCGGCTGTCTCCACGGTAAATTAGTTTTAGATTCAAGTTTACTGCAACACGTTCTAGTCTTAACTTTATCAATTGTCCTGACAGTGACACATACAGTGACCAGAGTGGGAACAGCACACCAGATTTGGAAATTTCGGAGTTGAAGTTACCAATTTCTAATGAATAAACTTGTAATCCATCTAGACTTCAGGTTTGATTTGTACTTAATCTGTAATATGGATAAAGGGTTTATGAATTTTGCAATCTTTAACTTGTACCTGACTTTAATACCACATGTCTAGACTGCACAGCATTTACCAATAAAGCTCACAGGCACAATTGACTAGTACGCCATTTCTTTCAGTGAGTTAAAACCATATGTCAGCTAACTAAAGCCAAGTTGCATGTGCTCACACAGGTTATCTGCATGTTTGAGATTTAGATATGGCAAAAAAACTTGTACAGGTAATGTCTAGTCCACACACCAAACCCACTGAATGTGAAAGTTGGTTCAGTCTATTTCTGCGTGTCAAAGACACAACATTACATTTTATAATGGCTTTACGTTGTGTTAACATGGAATTTAATGCCTTTTAAGACTTAACCCTTGTACACTGATTTAAAATTGTTATACTGTTACCTTTGGGGGACAAAAATGTCCTCTTCCAAAATGTCATAAAAATAGTATATTTTTCTACTTTTTTTTTTGCATAAATCTCTTAATCCACTTCAGTCCTGATCATAAATGTCAAATATTTGAATATTTTCACATTTTTAACCCTTTATATCCCAGTGTATATGATGGCATCCCAAAATATTGTAAAAAAAATAGCAATATTTTTCATAATCTGAATGTAAAGATCTTGGGGGGGATTATTAAAGTTGTGGATGTGCCATTGGTTGGCATTAAAATACATTTTGATCAACTATATTTTTTATGCTTTGTATGATTTAATAAATAACTCCAATTGGATCTCCTCAAAACTGCAGTTTGGAACCTTAACTTTTTTGTTTTGATTTATGTGTTTTTGAAGTGAAAGAATAAAAGGTATAGTTTAACCCCCTTTGTCACCATGAACTTTTAACAACCCTTCTGCATCATAATAAACTTGAGAGCAACAAACTGCAGCAGCACAAAAAGTAAACAGCGTGGTAGCAACAACTCTGTTGACACAGGCGTGACCGTACACTAAACTTAGAAATACAGCCAGGTCAAGAGCTGTGTGTTCATTTCTTAACTGGCAGGCATGGCCTATCAATTCTGTAAGAAATCTAAATTTAACAAACTGCAAGCTCTGGAACAGGTTATGGGCTCTCGTGAGGACAGGACTGAGGATGACGACCAGCAAACCCAGTCCCCATACTCTTCCTCCCCGGAAGATACCTCCGACTCTGACTGGGCCTGCTGCAGTTTCAAGCAGTACATCCCCAGCAAACCAGCCAGGATCAAAGTTTACATGGCCTGTGACGTCCTCTTAAGCATTTAAAAGGCAAGTCTATGCGGGAAAACAAGAGGGTTGTCCTGTGATGGTCAAACAGGAAAGGAGAGTGGTTCTGCAGCTGACTCAAGGACTGGCAGGACATACGGTGATGTGTGATCATTTTTTCACCTCAAATGGACTTAGGGAAGAGCTGCTAGAACGCAAGTTGCCAGAGCTTCCCCCAATACTGCTCCAGACCAGAAAAAGAAGCCTTCAATCCACCCTTTTTGGCTTTGCCAAGTCTCACACAGCTATATCCTACATAACAAAGCAAGAACGTCCTGCTGCTCAGCACTGTTCATCGGGAGCAGGCTATCAGGCCAGGATTTTATTAGGAGAATTGGTCACTCCACTAATCCAACAACGCAGGCAGCTAACCCACGCACAAAGCGCAGCTGCAGTAGAAGCACTTGAGCCACAGAAAGGGCAGGACCATGTCTTGGTACCCAGGGACTTCCAAATACCCAAAAAGACAATTGGCCCGAAGAGCTCAATGCAGCTGGTTTCAGGTTGTAAAAGCAGTATAAATTTGTTCCAAATTTGGTAAATCTTTTAAATAAAACTTTGTATTTGTAATTTATAGAGCTTCTAAGCTCTTGCTTTAGAGGGGAATCGTACACCGTTCTGATTGGCAGATGTAATATCATACACTGGCATTAGGGTTAAAAGTCAGAATGGTTTTAAATATTTGGCATTTATGTTCAGGACTGAAGTGGATTAAGAGATGTATGCAGAAAAAAAAAGTTTCCAAATGGTAAACAATTTATGTTACAAAGTGCAAAAAGAGAATATTGGATTTGTGTTTCAAACTCCAAAATTTGTTATAAAATAAACATCTTTACCAAATATAGAATACAAAACCTCCAAGTTATCAAACAAATGTGTAAAAGGACATTTTTGTTCCCATCAGGGCACAAGGGTTAAGAAGATGCAGCCACTACACACACCTACACGTTAAGGGTACCAAGTTCATTAAAGTGACAAGTAGCCAAACGCAGAGACATTGTAAAATATACAATTTTATTTTTCAGCTTAAGGTTAAATAAATTAACATTTCAGTAGCCATTCCTTTTCTTGCTCAAGTTCAAAGCCGGACTGACAAGTCCCTTCCACAGCGGCTCTTGTCCCCAAAAGTCACCACGGATCTGAAATGCAAGGAAAAATTTAATCCACAGGAATACACAGTTATAAGACATGCTGCAATATAACCAATCTCAGTCCCATATCCGCATGCTTCATCCAACAGTCACATAATAGAGGTCATCATGGATCGGAAAGAAGAAATGAGCATTTTATGCCATAAAAATCATACCTCAACTGGATCCTTGCAGGTGTGCAGTCAGGTTCAAACAGACCAGAAACACTCCTTAAAAAGAAAATTATTTGTTAAAAAACAGTGTTATGTTTAGCTTTAACAGCTGTGGCCATGCAACAGTTGTTGGACAGTTGAGTGGCTGCTGATGGAACAAAGAACCACAACAGTCAAAGACCACCCCATTTTCTAGCATGCACTTGGAAGACCAGCTCTACAAGAAAGCGCAGATCTTTAGGATAGCACGCATCTAAATTGGTCTTGTCATTTGTGAGCACCAACAGGGCTTTTCTGAAGCAAGACTTACCTTTAAGTAAGGTGACAAGTTGGTTCATCTGGCAAAATATTTTCTAAGGAAAAAAATAAAAAATAATAAATTAGCACCATGTGTCCATTTCTTCTTTAGCAACTAAGGTTTAAGTTATAGTGGCTCAGGTAGAGTACATAAAAGTCTCATCAAGTGTCAGTGAGGGCAAGTGTGTCATCACAGCCAGGAAAAGAAAGTCATAACAGTAAGTCTAACTTACCTGCACATTGTTCCATGTGCATCAAGCCATTATACTCAAGTCATCCCATTTTTAGACGCCATTTCCAGATAGCACCTGCAGACAACGCTTACATTTAAGACATTTCCTTTCAAATACTAAACTGCATTCATGTCAAAATTATCCTTTCCCATAATGTTGCTGTAACAGTTATTTTTTTAAACTGAACAGCGACCGTCGGTGAAAGTCTTTATTTCGGCATCCTGTTGACCGTTCACTGCTATCACAGAACATGAACGGCTTCGATAGGTGCCCGCTTAAGTCCACATAATGGCCACTTGTACTTGCCTGTTTTCATGGACTCCCATTTCAGGCGCCTTTAGCGCAACAGTTGGTAGAGTTTCTGGAGAGTCAGAAAATAGTTGCATTAGTATTCATTTACAGCGGATAATAGTTTATGTCTGGGATACCCCCAGACTAAAAAGCTTACAGCCACGTGGTTTTAGTCCAGCAGGCTACCATAAAATAAATAAAATAAAAACCCTGTTCAGACGAGTATTTTTACCTTTCACCGTCTGAAGCTTTACTTATTTAAAAAGTAAATAGTAACTTCACTATATTATTTGATAAGAGACTCCGTACAAGTTTTTGCTGGAGTTAGCTAGCATGACCGTACAAGTTAGCAGCATGGCTCGCTCAGATATGCCGGAGTTACTTTACTACTTCATCTGCACATAAATCTTTCTCACTAATAACTAAGAATTGTAATGTCTAAGGGATTTAAATAAGCTTACGCCTTACCGAACTTTACAGTCCATTCTTTGCCCTGGCCCTACGGCTAGCAGGAGGAAGAAGAGAACGTGGAAGTGGGCTGCGCGCTATTATATACCCCGGCGCCGTCCTACTCTTCTTTTATTGGCTCACTAAGCTCACGTGCTATTAGGCTTTCTGGGATTTGCAGTTTCAAGAAATGTCCGCGTTTATCTAATCACATGACAGCAATTATGATACAATAAACTCCCATATTGAGATTTTACAATATTTAAATCATTCTCTACGTAAACAACCACGCATATGAGTAGTTGTTCAGCACATAAGCCTATTTAAAGGACGTATTTAAGCTAACTATCTTCAATTAAAGCCAATTTCAGAACCACGGACAGCAACCTGCCTCTAACTACTGATTTGGGGTCTGTAGTTAAGCTCCATTATTTTTTATTTTTTATTTTATTTAACCTTTATTTAACCAGGATAGTCCCACTGAGATTACAAACCTCTTTTGCTAGGGAGACCTGGCCCCATGTCTTTTTATTAGCCTACAATAAAGGCGTAGCGAGGTAATTGGCGAAATATTACGAATACGTGACATTATTAGGGTAAGCAATGCATACGTCTCGACTTAATAGTTTTATTGTGCTTGGCCCGTTGTCTACTAATACCTAGAGATAAAGAAAAAAAGAAAAAATACAAAATGTTCCCAAAATAACCAGCCAATTTCCCACAAGTCCAGCCCGACACCGAGTGGTCAATGTTGGCTGAGGCTATTGCTATCTAGGCTAATTTCTACGAGCGTTCTTGACTTTTTGTGCCAAACATTTATTTTCCCCCAAAACAATTCTAAAATTTTGAAAATGACTTGTCAATAATTTGAACATGTTCGGCATACTCTCTTAAAAGTTGAAGTCACAAAAAAAACACATTTATCACATCATGTTTTATGCTTCCCTTTTTGGTAATGACTGGAGTTGACCTATTTGGGGTCATTATTATATTTAGCTTATACGAAGCGCTTATAACACTGAAGAATGGACTTGAAATTGAATCGCTTATATCCGCACCCACCACAATTTTATCAGAACGTGGAAAGAATGTAACACGCAGCAAACGAAACATTAGTCATTTAGAAGCTCGCCACTTTCATTAATAGATTTTCTCGGCTTAATATTAAAAATAGAGGCTTAACTCTCTGTTCCACGAGGTACAATGGTACAACTGGCCCCTTTGACTGGAGGTTTATAGTGGCCTGTAGTGGAGCATAGGTACAAGCGTCACGTGACCTCCCACGGTCTCGCTTCTTCCTGAGCAGAAGGCAGACACAGAGCAGCGGCCGCAGCCTGGGCTCCATGTAAACACGCCGTTTTGGGGGTGCTTTGTTATACGCACGCAGCGGTGGTGGTGTATCCCCTCACTAGTCATGCCATGGATATTTTGTGGCAATATCAGTTCAGGATCATTTTACTCGGGGATTCCACAGTGGGAAAGTCGTCGTTGCTGAAGCGTTTCACGGACGGTATTTACAGTGATGTAGCAGATCCTACGGTCGGTGTGGATTTTTATGCCCGTTCGCTTGATATCGAACCCGGGGTGAAGATAAAGCTGCAGCTGTGGGATACTGCCGGACAGGAGCGATTCAGGTAAGAATTGGGAATACATCCTTTAGTATATATTATTGTTTTTTTTATCTTATCGAGCAGATTTGACGTTGAATGGGCCTGGTTAAATTGAAATCCTACTGTCTTAAACAAAACACACTGAATTAAACAAAATCTTGGTGACTGTGACGTGATTAAAGGAACAGTTGGGAAGCAGGTCAGAGCATTAGTACAGGCCCTGATCTTGTGATGTCCCGGCCTCTCTATATGGGAAATCGTGTTGCATCATTGCATTCATTCACGGATGATGGACAGTCAGCCTCCTCATATTCAGGCCCCATTTGCCTTTCGCAGTGAGATTCCACAGTCTCCTAGGCAACATGACTGCAACAGAAGGATGACAACTTTCCAAATGTTTTTTTTTTCTTCATTGGGCCTGTTGATTGTTCTTTTTCATGTGTGGCCTACTGTCAAAGCACTTGTCTGTCTGTTAGATCTCCTTGCCTTTTGAAATCTTTGCTTCTGTGGATGGTGTTTTCCCACAGGCTTTTCCATTTCATTCTTTCACTAATGTCTTAATTTCACACAACCACCTATTCATGGGCATCAGTCACATGACTTTCTTCTGTTATGGACGCCATTTTGCAGACTTTTGACCATTCAAAAGATAGAACAGCAATGTTTTGAATTGTTAATTGCTATGCCAATGGTCCTATTTATACAACGTAAAACCCATTTCTATCTGAAATTTATCTGAGATCTGCTGTAACTAGTGAATTTTTATCCTATCTTATCAGCCTCCAGAGACAAAAAGAGACATCTGCAACCACAGAACATAACAGCCCCCCATGGATCTATTGTTTACTGTCCACCTTTGTTAAGTAAATCACTTTAACAAGGAAGTGGTGGAGACTCTATTGGTGTCAGCAAAGGAGTCCAAAAACCAATTTGCCTGAGTGGAAAGAAATTGGCATGAAGAATTAGCCTCTGATCCTAGTGTTGGTTTCATTACAATTTTTTTTCACATCATAAATTCTGCAGACAAAAATTGTGCCAATAGGACATATAGTTTTAAATAAGGTATTAAATAACATTTTATAGGCTCCAGTCACCCTTGACCCCTAACGGGACTAAGCTTAAGTAAAAGATGAATGAATGTGTAACTCTGGTTTAGATTGAATCATGTGGCCTAAAAGTCGTTCAGCCCTAAACTCTTTCATGGGGGTGATGGTGGTGGAATAGCCCTCTTAAAGGTGCATTATGTAGTGCAGTGTAATATACTGTACAGTTGAAAACACACTCTCTGCCTCTTTTGGGAAAAAAAGTAGTGAAAGATACATTACCTCCTGTTCATGTTGCTACAGGTGCTTAGAATGGACAAACTTTCAGAGGAGACATGTATACAGATTTTATCTTTCTTCTTTAAAGTGAATTTATCATTTGAATTATTACTACCTATGTTCATGGTAATTTGAATGTCCATTACATTCTACTATAGGTTCTTACAGAGAGTAGAAAGGAAGGGTTTGAGGGATACATCCAGTGATAACATCCATACCCTTAAAGTCAAAGAACGTTAAGCGGTGTTACCACCTCGCATTATGATACAGCCTTTACTTTGGTTTTGATTATATTTACAACAATTAGTATTTATAACTTTAAATACAAAGCTGTCCTAATATTAGACAGACTTGTCAGAGGCAAAACTATCGTTATATATATATTTTTTTGCCTTTCTTCTTGTCTGTTCTTTGGCACCTCTTTTTAGATATTAACTGGCATTCACTTTATTGATTTTTAAAAAGAACTGAAGAATTTATTTGGAGTTTAAAAAGTTGTGTCCTCAACTTATCTAAACTAGACTAGATAGAATTGTCTTGACTTGAGTGGTGAGACAGCATATTTATTTTCTGGACTCTAGCACTTACACTCTCATTTTTGTGCACAACGAACCCACTGTCCTCTTTTATGTTGTGTCTGTTTGTGTGTTCAATAAGAAAGTCAACCAAACAAAAGTGGAAAGTGTCAGGTGAAATCAAAACAAAAAAACACGTGCCTAATTTGCATAATATAAACACAAATGTGTGTAAACAGACAGCTTTTGTGCAAGAACTGCATCATGTAAACCACTTCACACAGACATGCAGACACCACATTTTTAAGAACGAGGCTAGATGTGAAAATGACAGAAATATCCCGCAAAGGAAAGTGGGCATATGAATCCTATTACATGTCATGGAACTATTACATGTCATTTATTACTTACATATAGTCAACAATAAAAAGATGTTTTACAACAGTTCTCTCATTTTTCTTGTCAGTTATGGTTGTGGACTTTGACTGCCCACTGTCATTCTAGTGTTTTTTCATTTGTGATGTCCTTCTAATCACACATTTTATACGCTATTATAAAAGTATCTGAAGGCAAAAATATGAGTTTTCGGCACTAAGTGACTTATAAATCAGAGACTGGGTATGCAGTGTTAGCATATCATGAGTTGTGACGAAATATTGGTATATTACACTGCAGGATAGTTTTTGTCTTTGTAGTTTTACATAAAAAGAAATTATAACCTAGAAAACCTTTGTAACCTTGTTAATCCTTCTTGCCTTTAGGTCCATCACTACATCATACTACCGTAACTCAGTCGGCGGCCTGCTGGTCTTTGACCTCACCAACCGCAAGACCTTCGAGCATGTGAGGGACTGGCACAAGGAGGTGAGTGAGCACATCCTGCCCCACCACATGGTCTACATCCTTATCGGCCACAAGAGCGACCTCAACAAGGACCGCAAAGTGAGCCGCGACGAGGCCGAGCAGCTGGCGGCGGACCTGGGCATCCGCTACGTGGAGACCTCAGCCAAGTGCAACAGCAACGTGGACCGGGCCTTTGAGCTGCTCACCAAGGACATCTACGAGCTGATGAAGATGGGCGAGATCGTCACCCGTGACGGATGGGACGGGGTCAAAAGCGGTCTGACCGCCAAGGTTCTCTACCCGGCAGATGATGAAGACGAAATAGCGACCGCGGTTCCTGATAAAGGCTGCCACTGCTGACTTCAACGCCTGTGTCTACACTTCCTCTCACAACCTGCCATTCAGACAGACTCACTCAGGCTCAGCGTTGTGTTTGGTATCACCTCCATCATCACCCCTCACTATGTGCTTTGTGGCTTCAAAAACCAATGGGATATTCCTATTAGAGGAACATCCTGTTTTGTCTCCAAATGTGACATAGCATGTTCAACCATGTTAAATTTCAAAAGAGGGGATTAGACCAGTCTTCAATTGTAGCCAACACTCCATTTACCTTTCCTGGAGCTAATGGACTACTAACAGAAGGTATATGGAATATGGCTGTGGGTTTATGTAATGCTTTGCCGGCGAATCTCTCGTGACTGTACCTCTGTAAATATTTGTGGAAGCTAAAAAGGTCACCAAAAGCTATTTGATGTGGACAGAGACAGTGCACTCTACTTTAAGTGTCACAATGTTAATGCTTCTTCAGTCTGAGCTGTATGTGCACTTGCGCCAAGATGACTAATTTTGTGACTAGATAACTGTTTTGTAAAAAAAAAAAAATGTAGGTAAGATGTATACAGTAAGATAGACTTTAAGGTATTTGAATTATAGAGGTAGATGTCCATCATCAACAACATTGATAGACTTTTATCAAAAGTTAAACCACTAAGGTGTAGTTCCATATTTTCCTATTCCAAACATGTTCTATCCAGACCCAAGATAGAACCTACTGCTGTGGAAATGTCGAAATTAGAAAATGGAAAATTCACATGTCCACTTGAAGCAAGAATTGTATTGTCCTAGAGAATCTGTTTGTTACAAAAAGAGGTCAAGTCCCTCAGTTGCACTCCTTTGATTTTAGAACGGATTTTAACTGTTCTTGTTGTGTCAGGTCATTAAACCAACATATAAAATAAAAAACACAGCATGCTCTCAATAAAAGACTAATAAAAACAAAGAATGGTGGGACTAATTTGATGCAAGTAACCACTGAAGAGGCTTGTGTCTCCAAAAGAAAAATGGCAGTTGTCCAAAGTGATATAAAACTTGTTTCTGTAGAGATAATAGTAAGATTTGAACCAAACCTTTAAAACTTAGACTTAAACTAGAGCTAGAACTAGGGAATTTTCAAACTCAATTAAAAAACCTTTTATGTTACAAGTTACGCTTATTTCATGCAATGTTGATACAGTTAAAGAGCCGTAAGACACTGGCTTTATCTAAAACTGGAAACAGCTGTTGCTCATAAATGCTAGCTTTATTTTGAAAAACATTGCTACGTTTAGCATGCTCTCCTTTTGGTATTAGGCCGGTTGTCACAAGAAGACATGCATAAACAAGTTTATTTACAGTAAGGGATTCTTTTTCATCCAATACAACCAACTTGGTGTATAACTCCACTTTTTAGTAACTGAACCACACTTGTTTTGGACAATTTAAACTGACAAGTCCTGACCCGGACTATGTACTATACTGCTTATACTTGTTCCCTGAACACTTTATTAGATATGTGCCAAATCATTGCTCGGACTCCAAGCAGAATTACGCAAAGCAAGTATTTTAATTTAGTTGGAGTTAGTTTATGAATTGTACTTAAAAGTTTGTATACATCTTATAAACTATTTTTGATTCACTGAGAAAACAGAATTAGTCAGTTTAAGTTATGTTTTTAGAAGTTATTGGAAGTACCTGGGAGTGTTCCTTTAACTGTATTTAATTCTCTTAACAACTTCTGATGCATTCTAAATACATTTTAAATCACTGTATGTGTTTGTTATTTATGTTCAGAGCATACTGTATACCGTAGCTCTGTTCCTGGTACACAAACACGGGATGCGTTAACAACAGAAGTATTTTTGGATTAACTGACTTGTGACATCGAACGGAATGCATGCGTTCTCACCAGAAAGCCACTTGATGGACTTGAAGGAAAAAACACTAAAGCAATTGTTTACTGAAGTGTCAGGCAAACTTTCATATTGAATTAGATTTAAGGAAAGAAAAATGTAACATACAACTTCTACAGGGTTGGTGTAAACATATGTACAGTGCAGTCTATGTACTTTAAATCACCTCAATGTCATCTTTCCATGCATCAATATATGTGAATGTAAGACACAGCCTCAGTGATGTAGTGTAAGGGACTCTGTATATATAATGAGTTTATACATCGCCACTCATTACAAAATACTACTAACTATAAGAGAAAATTATTATTTTTTTCTCATACAATAGACTTACAGGACATTGCCTTGGTGATCACCTTCCATCATCTCACTATTCACCAGCATCTTACTGTTTACACTGCAACCTTGGCTAAATTACAAGCTACAGTGTTTTATGTTTTAGATAAATTATTGTTACCAAACTCAACATAGTTGAACCTGTGGGATAAGCGTATACAAATCTTTAGAGTCATTTTATGCTGAAAAATGTATACTAAAGCTTATGCACCATCCCTTTACATTGTATGCTTCCCTGTGTCTCTTTATGTTTTGATTGGTTGACTGACAATCTATTGTGACTGCAGAAATGTGTTTCATGACTTTGTATCTCATTAAAACAGGGTAAAATATTGTAAGTGTCACACGTTTTCCTGAATCATTAAACGGCCCTGCGTAAAGAAAGCAGAGTTCAGTTGGAATAAAATGACATTTCCTGTTGTTGCATTAGTGGATATGTAATCATAATAAATAGGCCAAAACATAACAACTTAGCATACACATCACAGATATTGTATGTGTGAGCGATGTGTATTTTGGGTAATGACGATAACAGTGATTATCTTAACTCAATGTTCTACTCATAGCTCTGTATTGATCAAACCAACGGACGGAGACCAAGCTGAATAAAAATATTTATTTTATACATTAGGTTTTAAAGGAATTGCATTTTATTCATTGTGATTTTAATGATTGGTTAAAATAAAAATAAAATAAATGTCCAATTTAATATTGTCTGGACTTTTTTTTCTGTTTGGCGTCCTCTTGTGGAAGTTTGAAAAAAGCCATGACCTATTTTAAATAGATATGAGAAAATACAAATAAAATAAAACTTTAAAAATGGATTAGTGCAACTGTTTTATATTTCATTGCCAGATAATCATTTTGGGTTTAATAAAGAAAAAGTAATCTAGACTTTCCCATAATCACTGAACACAACAGTCACCGACCAATGAGAGTCCAGAAAAGTATGTTTTCCCCGCCTTATTTACCCATAATGCTTTTCGAGCGCTAGACATTGGAATGAACAAATACATTTTTTCAAATATATGACAAATCAGTACATTTGCGACTTGATGTTTTGTAATCTACGTTTACAAATGCAAACGGTTTCACCACATTGTTGGGTGAAATAAATCTAAGTGAATTTAGCCAACTGTGTGCGCAACCCTGACCGAGGAACACGTGGCTTCTGTTAACCAAGTGTCCTGTTCAAAAGTCATGTTAAAAAGGGTTTCTGCTGTGAGTAGCACATGGAGAGTGGTTAATCCCACTTTTCGTGCGGAATCGCTATCAAGAGATTTCGGAAGCACAATTTTTATGAACGGGGCTGCTAGTGATCGATACTCCTGGCGCCCCTAATTGAAATGTAATAATAAAAAATTAAAGCGTAAAGACTCGAGAACTCAAAATGTAGCTGTTCTACGTTTGAAATGGGGTCTCACGCACCTCTACTGATCTATTCTAGATGTACTTCAGAATAGTGCTTCATAATTCTTTCGAAATTTGAAATTCAGTACATGCTTTACCAACTACTTAATTATCCCATTCAATCATACATTAAAGTTTTTATAAAGAAAATGCCATATCAACCTAGGTTACAGATCGTATCAGCGTTTTGGCTCATTTACTTCTATACAGGATGTACATAACGATTTCAAATTACATTCAAACAATGTGGTACAACAAAAATGTTCTCTCAATCATCAATAAAGTCTGTAAAAAATGTTTAAAGTGTATATTTTAGCACGATTTACAGAAGCGTGAAAACCAGCTGCTGTTCAGCAGGAAGTAAGCCGTACACGCTATGTGCGCATGCGCTTCAGCTTCTCCCAATCTAGGGATGTGTTTCACTTCATAAACGGTA
Organism: Neodontobutis hainanensis; assembly: GCA_024349245.1. Classification (NCBI taxonomy): domain Eukaryota; kingdom Metazoa; phylum Chordata; class Actinopteri; order Gobiiformes; family Odontobutidae; genus Neodontobutis; species Neodontobutis hainanensis. The sequence continues at coordinate 946,577 of JALDNG010000104.1, read as the reverse complement.
AGGGTTGAATTTACCTTTTTTGGTTTTATAAATGTGCTGCGTGGTAAATTATTATGCCGCTTTGACCACGTAAACGCAAGGTTTACTCTGTTTCGGCAGTATTTTACCCAGAGCCTCTCAGTCAGGCTCGTCCAGAATGGAGGGGCAACGCCGTCGCCGTGCCGTTGTTTGCCGTACGTGCCGCCGCACAGGGAGACGTCATTTTGAGGGGGAGCGGAGAGTTAAAATGCAGAGTTACGAAGGGACGTACGGTTCATAGACAAGCGGCACGTAACCGTCACACTCTTAATGCAATGCTATACCCGCCTTGGACACTATAGTTGACAGTATTTGCTATATTTTTACACCGCTAGTTACGCCCTTGCATTAGCCATAATGGCTACCGTCAAAGCTAGGTTGAGCGGCAATACATCCCAGCGAGGAAAAGCTGACAGCTGCCTTTGGCGGCAACGATGCCCTACTTTATTATAAAATAATAGGCGTAAGAAGCCTTACTGTATTGATGCAGCCCCAAAAATATATATTTGAAATAGGTTCAGTCAACATCACATTACTCAGTACTAATGGAAATATCCTATCAAAATTAACTTCAATTTAATAAACTTTATAAATAACGTTTTTTTTTTTTAACTTGGGGTAAACATACAATGTGTTATTTATTTTTATCAAAACTTCACACATGTTTTGTTATAGTAATTTAAGAAGTCACTTCATATGTTATGTTATTAATATAGCATTTAAGTAAGTAAAGTGTGTGATTCACTAAATTTGTGCTTTTGGTTTATTTGTATGTTTAGTACATACAAAAGCATTTGTAGACCATATAATTCTAATGTTTTAAGTAACATTATTAAAATGTATTTCTGTGAAAGTAAGTTGTTAGTATAATATAGCTAAAATAAAATAAAAATAATCCTCTCTCTATATTTACTGTTTAAGTTTCACTTCCTAACACACTAACTTGTCTTTCACAGATGATTTAATAGCCTTAAAAGCGGTTACAGAAGTGCTCCCCCCTTCTAGGAGACTGTTATGGCAACCCCTGATGAGGTTACTGTGCCCATGGGGGAGGTGGTCATGGTAAAGGCTACAGAAGGCGACCTTGATGACCCCAATAAGACTCAGGTCATTCTCCAACTACAGCAAATTACTGGGTATGTACGGAAAGCTGTTCTATAACATTATTATATTAAGATTTGCTTCTTACTTTAAAGGTGTGTTGCTCTTGTTTTTTTAGAGATGAGTCAAGTGAAACAAATGCAGCTGTCATGGCTGTTGAATCTCCTCCAGGTAAGTGATGAAAATATTAATTTAGTGAATATGATATATTTCTGATGTTACATACTTCCCAGGTAAAAATTTTATTGTGTTGTTTTCAGAACAACTAGAAGGAGAGGATGTGGACATTGGCTGCCCCATCACATGTGGCGACTGTAAAGCTGTATTACTTTTGAAGAAATTTGTTTGTCCAGGAATTAATGTGAAGTGTGTAAAGGTATGTTTTTTGGCAGTTTTAAATTCACGTAACAGAAATTACACTTTAGTTCCACTAAAACAGCATATTCACTAAACTAAAAAATAGTACTTGCTATATTCTGTTACATTTAATTACTATACACACCATGTTGTCACAGTAACTTACTAGCTTAATCTATCAGTTGTTTACATGCATTTTAATGTCAGATTTTTTAAGATATGTTGAGTTTAGTTGAAAATGTCTGCTTCTTTCTTAATAAGTTTGAAGAGCAACTCATCAGCCCCAAACAGTTTGTGCACCTCTCTGGGAAAGCCACCTTAAAGGATTGGAAGAGAGCCATCCGAATGAATGGAGTCATGCTAAGGTGGGGTTCAGGTGCATAGTTTTTGTATATCCTTTAAAGAAACGTTTAGCAATTAGTGAAACTACGTCAACATATAGTTACTAAAATGTGTCCTGGAAATAATATATTTTTCCTGTACTTTTTTTAAACAGTGTGTAGTTTTTTTTAAAAGACTAACTGACTTAGATAAATGATGAAACATCATGTGTATGCCTTAAAGTCATTGAGATAATTTATTATAAATAGATTATTCATTCCCCCTTTTTTTTTTTTATAAATTATTATTATTATTATTTTTTTTTTTACAAATGTTGCACAGAGCATTTGATCGTACAAGCCGCAGATTATGATTATGAGCATGCAGTATGAACTCAATTAATAAAGATGCCATTGGCACAGAGTTTAATATCTAATCACTCCTCGAGGTGACCTTATTCTACATTTTCCAGTTAATACAGGATTTATTCAAGTGATGGCTATACAGTACATGTACTGTGTTTACATGGTGCTGTTTTTTTGGATATTATATATATTTTCCTACACATTGCTCTTTAAGGGGATGTAAAATGTTGTAAACAAAATGGTTTATTTTTAGGTGTATAAGAAAACTATATTGTGTAGGACTCAAAGATCAGTTTTTTTAGATCCCACTTTGTTCTTTGTCCTATTTGGTTGGCACAGTTAGCAGAGATATATTCAGTCTGATGCTGACACGCTGCTATACTGCCAGCTTTCTGACCTGTGACCACACTACCTGTCATCTACTGAGGGCAATACAATCTACAACTTGGAAACCCACTTTCACTAAAGTTTTAAAAGTTCTGTTTGCACTGTAGCATGAAACATTCTCAAAAGTTTAACATATTTAGCATATGATGCTGTGTACCCAATCCTCGCTAATTGTATTTTTTCTCTATTTAGAAAAATGATGGATTCAGGCCAGCTTGACTTTTACCAGCACAGCACACTCTGCACCAACACGTGTCGAAGCACCAAGTTTGACCTTTTAATCAACAATACGCGGTTCCCACCTGACGGCACTGGGCTCTCCACACCCACATCCTCTCAAAGTAACATCATCACACACTTCAGCCTTGTTAGAAATCTCATCTCAGCAAATGGGGACATACACTGTTAGAAGCAAAGGTGTGGCGCATGAACCATCTTTCCCAAAGCCCTATAAAAACAATCTCTCTTTTTGAATCTCTCCTTTTCAGTTCATAAAAAAAAAATTTACACACAGGCCGTTAAGTCTGTAATAAAATAATGTGTTCTTAGGAAGAATCAAAGCTTAGAATATTGAATTTTGAAATATTTCTCAATATGAAAATTTTGTTTAAGTGGTCAGTTCTAGTTTGTTTTAGCTCATAAAATGCCTCAAATAGTTTGAAGAAATAGCAAATGCACTAGATTAGTGTACAGGGGTTCCTCACATGAGATTGGATTGGGCCCTTGAAAGCGCCTACATTTTAAAGTTGTGTTCAAAGTTAGAACTTTTCAAATGTGCTCAAAGAACGTAACAAAAAACATCCATCTGTTTGAAGAGTTAAAGTACTGGTAAAAGCAAAAGTAGCAGAGCCGAAACGCTGAAGATTAATACTTTAAAATATGTATTATCAAGGCAATTTTATTTATATAGCACAACTCATACACTGGATAATTCAAAGTGCTTTACAGAAATAAAAAAACAATGTAAAGCTCACAGACAAGAGTTAAAATAAGAAACATAAGTAAAATACAGAACAAAAAAAAATGAAAAGACAATGACTGCAGATAAAAACACTTTCATTTAAAGAGCATAATCAAATGAATTGGTTTAAATGAATTGCAGTAAATTGAAAACAAATTTATATTTTGAAATTGAATTAATTTGCTTTGGAACTGCATTTCCCAAGTTGAAAATTTAGTTCTACATTTTCTTCAGTTTTAATTCTAAAATTAAGCTTTCTGAGCCGAACATCCGCGTCTTGGAGAGAGCTTTAGATACCTGTAGTACTGTGATGTGTAGCTACCGTTAGCCTACATTAGGAGGAATATATCGGGGCAGGTGAATGTGCCTCACCCGTTCTCACTGGAGATGACAAAAGGTGGGCAGGTGCAGGAGATTCACTGTAAATACCACACCAAGAGTGAGAGTAATGCAGCCACATTACACTAAGGAGGAGAAAGAGGTGCATCAGAAAATGTGGTGCGAATATATTCTAAACTTATGCTCTACAGCATTCTGTTATCATCGGTTTTGTCTATCTTTGGAAAAAAAACATGTAACACTCAATTTATTTTTTCTAAACATGACTAAAGTTAAAAATAAACATAGAAAAAAATATGTCCCTGCAGGGCTACCATAAGATTCTAAAACGACTGCACTTTTGATAAATTAGTGCTTAAACCTTTTGACTCTAAAACATACGTAAATTAATGAATAAAAGAAAATAAATACCATTTGACAAACTTACCTGAAAATAAATGCCTTTAATTGTGTTTAAATTGCAGATCAGGCAGTTTTAGGCAACGGAGGCACTGGGGCAGACGGGCAAAGCGAGGGTCTGAGTGCGAAGTTAGACTGGACCTCAGGCTCTCTGGACTCCGCGGGAGACAGAGAGAAATTCAGTGAGATCTCAGGTGGGTCAGAACGCTCATTTCTCACACTTTGTAAACCCAGAAACTAAACTAGGGGTCAGGGTCACAGTCCAAAGCCTTGACTGTGTTTTCGGTCTGTGTGTTTATGTGTGCCGACAGAGGATACGCTAAACTTCTGGAAGGGCATTGCTGACGTAGGTTTGCTGGGCGAAGTCGTGACCAATATCAGCAGCGAGCTGCTAGCGCTGCTTAATGGTGTTCATCAGCGCAGTGAGCCAGGCATCTTACAGGACACAGGTACACAACTACACTTAGATTCAGTTTCCACCAAGCTCTACAATTGGTATGGGCTTCCATCCTTTTCAAAATAAATGTCCAACCAGTGCCTTAAACTCATACTGTTTCCAAATAGACTTGGTTTAGACATGGTTTTGCCTGAATTTAGTCACTGGTTTAGTCCTGATTCAGTCTTTGTTGATCTTGACAAGTAGAAGTTAGTCCAGAGTCTTTTGTTTTCTCTGTAAATTTTTTGGAATCCATTTGATGTTTTAATATATCACAGGTCATGTTGTGATCCAAATATTCAACATATTTATGGCATGTTTTCCCAATATTGAATATCACTACTGTGTATGACTTGAAACAATGGAAAGAAAGAACAAATTTAGCTGCTTTTATATGCTCTTGAATACAATCCCCAATGATGTATAATGAAGTGGTGTAAAGCAGGCTGAATTTGTTCCTCCTTCCCGAGTGAGTGACCCTGTGCTTGATTGCCGCACTGATCTCAGATTCCTGTCTGGTAGAGGTGGCTGTGCTCAGTAACCTCGCCCAAGTGTTCGGCCTATTGGACACGGTAAAGACCATCCTGGAGCGGAGGAGGCAGCAGATTGATCCCAGCCAGGAGGAAATGCTCAGTGTCCTCAGCAGTGAGTAGAATAAGAACCAGTACACTAGGGAATGTTTTTAGATGATATAGCCAAGGACATGTTATGTTTTTAAGATGGTTTGTCTAAATAACTTTTAATATGCAATTGAACAAAGTAGGGAAAAAAATCAAGTCCATATTTTGAATAGAGTATAATTGCTTCAGAAATACTCTTTCCATCTAGTTTTCTGGTAAAAGTAGACCTTGAAGTGCCAATGAACAGTGAAAGGAGCCATTAGTTCCAATCCTAACAGCCCAAAGCAGACAAATTAAGCAATGCTGGAGAAGAAATCCATTCATGTTAGGGTCTCAGATTTTGTGCCTTAATAATTATATATAATGTTCTTTTACATATTTATAAATTAATTGTTAACTAAAATCACCTGTTTATTTTTTGTTAAATTAATGCACAGTAGCTCCATAATTTGGCCAAACATTTAAAGCAACAAATAGTGGCTTTGTTCAATCTAGTTTTAGGAACAAAATGAAGTTTAAATTTTAAAGTGACCTCATCATCTGTCGTATTTCCACTAAGACAACAGCATGTCCCAGTAGGGCTACCATAGGTGCATAGAAGTTCAAATAACGACAATTACAGCATTGCACTCCAGTACTTTTTTCAGCACTGTAGATTGTAAAACCAAACCATTTATATATTTCTTATCTATTTATGCAACTGCCATATTTTTCTCAACTAGACCATATAGTCAAATACAGTATATCAAGAGAGTTGTGGCATTTCTTGTAACATGTAACATCTGTATATTGTTACATTCAACCACAGACTAATCCAGTGTTTTCCAGTATTTAAAGAAATAAATAAAATTATATTTTGGGCTCTATATTTTAAATGGCTATTGGAATGATGACCCAACTTAGTCTACCACAAATGTTTTCCCTAAATTTTTGGCTCAATTTTGCAACAGAAATTTTAATTCCACCCCAGTGTTCAGAAAAGGCTTTAGAGTAGCATAAAATAAAGCTGGACTCAATAGTTAACGTCAATAGCAGACTGTGTGGGTCAGCGTGTGTTTAACTGAAAAGATTAAATGGCACTCTATTGAGTAAAAGTTTTGAAAGTGTAGCTGACATTTTGTAGCTCAAGCGTGCCTGCAATATCGAACGAATATCAATAACAAATATCAATATGTGGATGTGTTCTGCATTCGAATGGATTTCCTAAGGCCTCTCATTTTGTATTCAGGTTTGGAAATGCATTTGGAGGAGCAGAAGAAGCAGCAGCAAATGCGAGCGCTCCTGTCCTGCCCGCAACCGAGCAAAAACAAAACCCCCACCAAGCGACCGACCAAACGGCCTAGACTTCAGCGGCCCGCCTCCACCACCACGCTCCTGACCTCAACCCAGCAGCCCAGCCTACAGCCCCAGCAGTTCACCGTGCTGTCCCCCATCTCCCTGACCTCCGTGGGGCAGCCGCTGACCATGGCCGGACTGCCCATAGCCTCACTGGCCCAGTCCTCAAACACAGTCACCCTGCTGCCCGCCGGATCTCAGTTCTTCACCCGCTACATGGTGGCAGGGGATGGGAAGGCAGATACTATTACGTTGCACTCCTCGGGGCTAACTCTGGTGGGTACTATTTTTGTTGTTGTGCTGCTTTTTTGTTTAAGTTTATGGTGATACAGGACCACTGTTTTGTACCAATTACCATAATGTTAATTTTAAACCTAAATATAAGCTTTCTATATGTATAATGTATGTCAAATGATTTTGGTTCACCCCTAAATTAGTGGCCTTCTTTTAATTACCGTTGCCATGGTGCTATAAATAATTAGATAAAGTCTTCCTAGCTGATCAGAGTTACCAGACTCTACAGATTTGACTGAAATAACTCCAAACCTGTTTTCTGAAATGGGAAACAAGATGGGACTGGTCAGAGTAACACTCAGTTCACATTTAAACTTTTGAGTTGGTTCAACCTGCTTTATCAAACTGGTAATTTTATCAATAGGCATGAGCAAAGAGTCCAGCTCAGACCTCTCGCTATCCAAAAACTGGAAAGAAGACATTCCCTTGGTCTCCCATTCCCTTGGTCTTGCAAAAATCAAAGCGAGACCAAAACAAACAACAGAAAAGTTAGCCAGCAGCTTTATAGCAAAAGTGCGTTTTTTGTTCTTTGTAAAATCATATGTGTCTCACTTGAGCAATGGCCACCTTTGTCTTTTTATTTACCTTACTAATTCTAGGAAACACTGCACCTTGTTCAACTCCAGTCCGACTACGCAACTCCACTTTTTACCCCATTATCTAGATTTTTTGCCTGACTATCATGAATAATGCAAAAATGCAGTTTTAGTGAAACAATATTGTCACATAAATGTGAAGGGTGTGTCATGTTGTGTTAGTATGCTAGCATGTGCTTGATAAATAGAATTATACTATGAAAATGATTGTGATTCTGGATGCAGGACTCGAGCCAACTGGGGACAATGATGAACCCCGTGGAGCTGGTCCAACTGAGCCAGCAGGGCGGCAGCACTGAGATGGTGCCCATCGAGGGTCAGGTTGTGGTCCAACAGGAGGGCGAGGTGGAGGCGGGCCAGGAGCACACAGTCATCGAGATAAACCCGGCAGCGGGGGATCAGGCCATGGGCGTCATGGAGCTGCAGCTGACCGGAGAGTGCACCAAAGACACCATGGTGGTGCAAAGCGGGATGGAAGTTGCCATGGCTGCAGAGGGGGTGGAGACACAGTGCCAAACGCAAGAGGCGCAGACTGAAGGGACGCAGGGGCTGCAGTTGGACGCCAACGGACAGTTACGGAGTGTCCAGATAGTGGTAATAGAATAGAATACTCAGGACAGGTCAAAATGAGACTCTTTTATCGTCGAGTGCAGGTACGGACTGCTTCTATTGTAAATACACAGAAATTTGGAGTCCTTCAGACCAAGTGCTAGGGTAGCCATTTTCCCTCTTTTGGTGTGTTAGTAAATGTTCCTCTCAACTTTTATCCTTTGTATAGAAAGCAGAGAGCAGACATTTATAGTGTATGCTTCTCTTAGTTTTGTAATGTAAAGAGCATTCTGGTTTAGTACAACGTCACTCAGAATATCACAATATGATTCAGTTTAAGAACAGTTGGCGGCAAAATGAAATAAGGACCAAAGTTGTATTTAACTTGGATTATCCGTTTGGCCTCTCTGAACAATCTGAGGACGTATGAATGCACCATTGCTGTCTACATGCAAGGTTCAGTGGTGCTGATCAGTTCACATCATCACATGTATAAGCCTCATTTCCACCAAGCAGGTAGGTTCAGGTAGGCAACAACCCCTGATTCTGGCTCTTTTAGACATTTGAGTGCTTTATAATTTGTATTTCTGTATGTAATATTGTTGAAGCAATCTTCCAAAATGCTGGGGTCACACAACAAATAAACAAAAAGTCCATCAGGCCACTAGAGCATAATAAATGCGGCAGTGCTCACTAATCAAGCATTGACAACAAATGTGGTTTAGTTGCCGTCTAAAAACTATGCAGATACATTGCAGCATTTTGTGGTCCTTCTGCTTGGCATATGGCAAGTAAAGACGAGCTTTGTCCCCATTTCTATTCCAGTTTTCACCTTGGTGAGGAGGTGGCCCGATCTACAGACTGCAGTGTGTTTTGCTCCACTTTAAAGACTTGTTCAAGTATCTTGGTCCTCCAAAGGAAAGATGCGGAAAAGGAAGGTTTCTACTGAGTGGTCCGGTACAGGTCGGGTGAGTGCGGCACAGTTTAGTACGGGTAACTATTGAAAAAGGCTTACATTTCCACTGTGCTGTGTACAGAAGGGTGGCATTTTTCAAAAGGGAAGTCATAAAAGTGCCAAGTTGTGTTTCTAACGGATAGCTATCATTTTTTAAGCCAACTTTCAAAACCTGAATACATTGTGATTCTTTTGGTTTTGCTGTATTCTGATGAAAAAGAAGATCAATCACTTCCGGTTTATTTGCGGATTTCTGAACTTTCAGCAACCATAAAAAATAAAGTAAATTTAACAGTCTTTCTTTTTTATAAATGACTGTGTAACACAATCACAAAAACAAGAACAGCTTCATTTGAAAGAAAAAAAAAATTTTGGTTCAGAGGAAGTATTCTCCATTGTTGTTACGTTTAAGTAATGGTACCACACTGTTGGAACCAGAAATAGTATGGTACAGTTTAGAAATATCAGAAATATCTAACACTTATCTCTGGAACCTTTTCACTCATTTTAGCAAGACGCGTGCCACACAGAACTGAATCTTACCTTATCTTGGTGGAAATGGAACTATATGAACTCATAGAAGCTTTTAATTGCCTCTGCTCACAGACTTACCAGGTTCAGTGTTGAAGTTTAGAATGAATTGCACTGTCTGTCGTGTTGTAGTAATGCATCCAAGCTTTTCAAGACATAAAAGTTGTTTTTTTTTATTTTTATTTTGCACATTTGTGGCCTTGTTATAAGTCTACAGGAAGATAATTGTGATGCCTGCTCTATTAACTTTTCTTTAGTCACGGCCAGCGCTGTTTTGCTGCACAGTTTCTTTCTGTGTATAGTTGACCTTGAACGAGCGCCTCACTGGAATTGCATTGCTTGTGTACTTCTTTTTTTTTGTTATTTTATTTTTTTTTGACTGATGGAATTCACAATTTGTGGAGAGAATAGCTATTTTATTTAAAAGTTCTCTGTTTTTTGTTTTTTTTCCAGAATCACAGGTAAAGTGACCTACCGTTGAAGTAAAAAATAAGATCATTCTTATGTTACGCTTGCCTGTATTTTACATTTGTATATTAGTGTCATACTGTATTTATTAGTTTGCAAGCTGAAGACCTCCCAGTTCGACAACACAACATTAATTTATGGCAACAACAACTGAAAAAACCTGTTTGTGCATTTTGGATAATTTAATTTAAAAGAGGATATTTACACAATGAATTTGTAATGTGTTTTAATATGAGATAAAAAAAAAAAAAAAAAGTGTTGTCAGTTATTCTCCACCAGAGAGCGCTGTCTGATCATCACACTACGGACATGGAAGTGAGAATTCCAGCTGTTAAAAGAAAATAAGCTGCTCATACAATCTCCAGCTTTCCCACTGGCTCACCAGTTATTACATTTACCCTTCTTGTTGTCACTAACTCCTCCAGACCGGTTGCATCTGCACAAATTTGAGGGATGAAAATATAGACCAGATGAGAGGTGAGTATGTACGTATTGGACAGTAGACACAATTCTGGCAGTAGCATAACTGAGCAACACTCACACACACTGCTGCTCTATCACCACTTGTTTTTAACAAGGCCTCTGTCTTCATAGTCCTACTCTGTATTCAACCAACAGTCATTACAACATCTAACATGCATTTGAATTAAATGTCCCTGAGGCAGGAGCAAATGCAATTTTGTTTTAAGGTTTTTTTCTAACTGTACTCTAACATTTGAATGTTAGTTGATAAGTTAAAAGAGATGAGCCATGCATCACTTAACTTAAAAGTATGTTATATTTTTACTGCAGACTAGAGGTGCACCAATACCATTCTTTTAAGGACAGAGTACCAATATTTATTTTCTAGTACTCGCCAATTCTAATGCCTGTCTTTTTGTGGTGTAAGTTTTTAAAGCAACAAGTTTTTCCTCTGGGTCAAGTGCCTTGGCATGGTGGTCAAAGGTCATGACCCATTATAGGGGGGTTGGGAGGATGGGTAGTTAAAAGTAATAATTAATTTAAAATATAACCTACAATATCTTACTGCAAAGACTAAATGCATTCATTCATTAATTTTCTAGCGCTTAGTCACGTTAGGGGCCGCGGGTGACTGGAACCTATCCCAGCACCTTTTGGCCTCAGGCAGGGTACACCCTGGACAATGGCCAGTTAGTCGCAGGGCTGACATTTCAGAGAATGTTGAATGTTCAGCTCAAACTCACAGCATTATATCAGTTTTGAAAAATATCTGCATGTGTGGACATGAAAATATATATTTTTTTCCCGACAGTGACGGATAACCATTCACATTCATTCAGTAGGGACACTTTTTTTTAGATTTGCCAATTAACCTACACATGGATGTCATTAAATGGTGGGAGGAAGCTGGAGTACCCGGAGAGAACCCACGGTAACACGTGGAGGACATGCAGACTCCTCACAGAAAGACCGGAGTCACCCGAGAAAGTTTGAGTCGGGGGGGTTTTGAACTCACAACCTTCTTGCTGTGAGGCAGGAGTGCTAACCACTCTGCCATGTTCACCCAATTGCATTCAAATAAACTGCTTATTACGTTGAACTGTGGACCTACAGTATCATCAGAAGGTGGAGAGTTAATTCATCCATCCATAAATCTGGTCCCCAAACCAGACTCCCTCCGGCCCTTGGCTGTGCCTAGAAATACTGTCCATAAAGATAATGAACAGGACCGGTGACAAAGGGCAGCCCTGCCAAAGTCCAACATGCACTGGGAACAAGTCTGACTTACTGCCTGCAATGTGAACCAAGTTCCTGCTCTGGTCGTACAGGGACCGGACAGCTCTTAGCAAAGGCCCCGGACCCCAAACTCCCAGAGCACTCCCCACAGGGCGCCACGAGGGACACATTTGAATGCCTTCTCCAGATCCACAAAACACATGTGGACTGGTTGGGCAAACTCCCATAAACCCTCCAGCACCCTGGAGAGGGTATAGAGCTGATCCAGTGTTCCACGACCGGGACGAAAACTGCATTGTTCCTCCTGAATCCAAGGTTCGACAATCGGCCGCATTCTCCTCTCCAGTACCTTGGCATAGACTTTCCCGGGGAGGCTGAGGAGTGTGATCCCTCTGTTGGAACACACCCTCCGGTCCCCCTTCTTGAAAAGAGGGACCACCACCCCGGTCTGCCAGTCCAGAGGTACTGTCCCCAAATGCCACGCAATGTTGCAGAGGCGTGTCAACCAAGACAGCCGCACAACATTCAAAGAATTGAGGTACTCAGTGCGTATCTCATCCACCCCCGGTGCCTTGCCACCGAGGAGCTTCCCAACTACCTCAGTGACCTGCTGGGTGATGGACGAGTCCACCTCAGAGCCTTAGGCCTCTGCTTCCTCAGTGGAAGACGTGTCGGTGGGGTTGAGGAGATCCTCGAAGTATTCCTTCCACCGTCCAACAATGTTCCCAGTTGAAGTCAGCAGATTCCCACCTCCACTGTAAACAGTGTTGGTAGGGCACTGCTTCCCCCTCCTGAGACGCCGGACGGTTTGCCAGAATTTCTTCATGGTCGACCGATAGTCCTTTTCCATGGCCTCACCGAACTCCTCCCAGACCCGAGTTTTAATCTTAATCTTTAATAATCTTTATTTTTATATAGCGCTTTTCCACCTACTGTAGTAGGCACTCAAAGCGCTTTACACACATTAAACTATTACCAGTGTTACAGAACTTCACTGGAGGCAATGTAGGTTAAGTGTCTTGCCCAAGGACACAACGACAGTATGCGGGGGATAGCGGGATGTTATGATGTTTTGGGTTGTTTCGAGCGGGATTGATCCGCCCACCCGCCGGTCGAAGGACGGCCGCTCTACCCACTGAGCTATACTGCCGCCCGGGCTGCAGTCTGCTTGGCCTGCCAGTACCTATCAGCTGCCTCAAGAGTCCCACGAGTCCAACCAAGCTCGGTAGGTCTCCTTCTTCAGCTTGATGGCATCCCTTACTTCCGGTGTCCACCACCGGGTTCGGGGATTGCTGCCACGACAGGCACCGGAGACTTTACGGCCACAGCTTCGAGTGGCCGCATCGACAATGGAGGTGGAGAACATGGTCCACTGGGACTCAATGTCTCCAGCCTCCCTCGGGATCTGGTCGAAGCTCTGCCGGAGGTGGGAGTTAAAGATCTTTCTGACAGGGGGCTCTGCTAAACGTTCCCAACAGACCCTCACAATACGTTTGGGCCTGCCGAGTCTGTCCAGCTTTCTCCCCCCCCATCGGATCCAACTCACCACCAGGTGGTGATCAGTTGACAGCTCTGCCCCTCTCTTCACCCAAGTGTCCAAGACATACGGCCGGAGGTCAGATGAAACAACTACAAAGTCGATCATCGATCTCCGGCCTAGGGTGTCCTGGTGCCACGTGCACTGATGGACACCTTTATGCTTGAACATGGTGTTCGTTATTGACAAGCTGTGACTAGCACTGAAGTCCAAAAACATAACACCGCTCGGGTTCAGATCCGGGGGACCGTTCCTCCCAATCACGCCCCTCCAGGTGTCACTGCCGCTGTCCACATGAGCGTTGAAGTCCCCCAAGTAGAACAACGGAGTCCCCGGTCGGAGCACTTTCCAGCACCCCTCCCAGAGACTCCAACAAAGCCGGGTACTCTGCACTGCCATTTGGCCCGTAGACACAAACAACAGTGAGAGGCGCAGTAGCACTAATATTTGAATAGAAGAATCACATGCATTTCAAAATATGTTTGTAGAAGTCTAAACAACGGGGGTAGCAGCTTTTATGTTTTATTAATGTTTAGTTAAAAAAAAAAAGGTCTGTGAAAATTCTCAACAAAAGAAAAATGTCTTTTTGGTTAAATATTATTTTTTTTTTCTGTAAAAAAGTACTTTTTCTTTAATACAAGAAAAGAAATATTTGATATTTATATATATAGAAAAAAATAATAATACAAGTTATTAGTTACGTACAATACAAGTATGTCCCATGCGCTACTTCCAGGCTGATGAGTACAAATTCTCCTCCAGTATTTTCTGATAACATGCTGCATTCATCTTTTCGTGTGCCTTTGTAGCTCACATATCCTCAAAACATCACGATCCACCTCCATGTTTCACAGTAGGAATGGTGTACCTTTCCTCACAGGCCTTGTTGACTCCTCTCCAAATGTAACATTTATGGTTGTGGCCAAAAAGCTCAATTTTAGTTTCATCAGTCCAAATTACTTTGTTCCAGAGGTTTTGAGGCTCGTCTCTGTACATTGCATTAAGCGGGATGCAGCATTTGCTTAGTAATGGCTTTCTTCTAACGGCTCGACCATGCAGCCCATTTTTCTTCAAGCGCCTCCTTTAATGTGCATCTTGAAACAGCCACACTACTCTTTTTAGAGAGCTCTGTATTTCAGCTGAAGTTATTTGTGGGTTTTTCTTTGCATCCCCAAAAAATGGGGAGTTGTGGCTGAAATTTTTGTTTTTTTGACATTTTCCACTTCCTAATTAGAGTTTGAACACTGCTGATTGGCATTCTCAATTTCTTGGATATCTTTTTATATCCCTTTCTTGTTTTATACAGTTCAATTACCTTCTCCCGCAGATCCTTTGACGTGACTCAGAATACAGAACCATCAGTGCAGCACTGGATGAGATATGCAAGGGTCTGTCAGGAGCCCAAAAGCTCAATGACCTTTTATACACACACTGATTACAAACAAACAGATCACAGGTGAGGATGGTTGCCATTTAGTAGCCATTCCAAACCATTTGTGTTAACATGTGTGCATGTTATTAGGCACAAATCATCAGGGTATGTAAATTTTTTATCAGAGTCATTTGGGTAGTTTCTGTTAACACAACTGACAATAAATGGCTTCACCCAACCACTAACTACGACTGTGTTATTTTTCATGTTCTCTGAAAAATGGCCAAACAATCACACATTCTGCCAGAATATGTAAACTTATGAGCACAACTTTATATAGATCACATTTGTTAGTAAAGGCTTGTCAGGGTCCACATGTTAAAACGCTTAGACGGAGGGGCTTGTGAAACGCCGATATATTGTTGCTACATGAAGTTAGCTTTCATTTAGCTCGCTGCTAACATTAGGCTACTTTCTGAACAACTTAAAACGAGCCGTACAGCTAGATATATCCCGCTCTACCTTCATCTCAGGTTATCCTACTCTGCTGTGTGTGTGTGCTCTCTGTCTGTGAGCGTGCATGTCTGTGTACTCGGGTGCTGTGTTGTCGTCCGCTCAAAACGAAGAAAGCAGTGCAACATGTTGCTCAATAAATAGGCTACCAGAAGCATTTTTTAATTTAGCCAACTAAAACTCATCACCAAATACAAATACATTTTTTTTTTTTACAAATATGTAGGTTGTCTGCATCTCTGTGCATCAAAGGTGCTGACATCAGCGGTATTGGTCATTGGTATCAGGCGTTTTATTTCGAGTACGAGTAAACAAGCTTAGTATCAGGCCTGATAGTATCAGTGGATCCCTACTGCAGAACATGACTGATTACTTACGTGTAAGATGGAGGAGTTTTTACTATTAAACTATGAAGATAATAAATTGCTCTTCTGTGTTAATAATTCTCTTCAGCAAATTGTTATTGGTGAATTGTTAAGATTTTGTTGTGTTAGTATAGAACTGTTAAGATTATGTAGTGTTGGTTTACTGTGAGGGAAAGGGTATCAATTCTGATTTCCTTGTCCATTGTTTGGTGGATTAAATGTTTAATGCAGTTTGGAATAAAAACACTGACCATGAACCATCTGATGTGCCATCTCAAAAAACAGTCCACATTTTGTTAGTTTTGAACTCTATAACTTTTTATTCATAATAATAATGATGATTGTACTTATATAGCGCTTTTCAAGATCCCCAAAGACGCTTTACATAGTCCATTATTCATTGACTCCAGTCACACACTGTTGGTGGTAAGCTATTTTTTTGAAGCCACAGCTGCCGTAAGGAAAAACATTTACAGATATATTGAAATAGACTTTTTGTGGTTAATTAAAATGATCCTTGCTCTTTAACAAGTGCACTGTTACTTTAAGAAACTGAAACATAGGGGTCATTGTCTGGTGCAGGGAGAGGATATGCTCCCTGTCAATAAATTACCCAAGTTTTCAAGGTGAAAATTGAGTTTCATTCCATGGTGTGAACAAGATGAAAAAAAAAAATTGGCAACAAACATTGTAGTTGTGTGTTGGAAAGCCTCAAAGCCTCCTGAGGGGTTGAAAGGTTGTTAAGGGAGGCCAGCGAGCTGACATTTTGTCTGTATCACACTGACTGGAGCGGCTTAGGCTGAGAATAGACACAAGAGCGTGTCATCTTGTAGTCAGTGTATCTTACTAAGGGACTGCTTCTGACTCTATCTATAGCATTAAAGAAAGAAACAGCCCTATAAACAAACTCTGTCATCGTAGTCCAGCACTTTAAACGCTTGTCATCAACCGACAGACAGCGACAAAGCCTGTGTGAATTAGGAAATAGGCTTCAGCTTGTTTTAATTAAGCCATGAATCATTTGCCTGTTCTATACATACAGTATAAATACATCTAATGGAGTATTAGCAAGATCTGACATCACTCTGACTTACCTTAGTTACCCTGATCTGAACTTTACTTCTGACAAGATTTAAAAAGAGTTTTACTAACTTTACTGTTACTAATGAGTGTTGTGGGCCTAAGACCACTTTTTAAAGGCCTTGATCTTCTCATTTTTGCCTGTCTGATCTCTGTTTGTTGTCTTGGTGTTGAACATATAGGTTTTAAAGCACAACCTGCTACAATCAAAACCAGTGTACTTGGAGTACATTGGTTACTCTATACAACCCAGCATTATTTTTGTTATGTCCTGTTTCTTTATCTAGAGAGGACAAACTGAGCACTGCTGGACATGAAGCACATTTATCTGTCTTTTTTAATTAAAATCACCATCAGACCTACAGTGTTTCTGCTTTCTTTTTGAAAAGATGTCACTGCAGGGCTGTTGTAGCTGTTCACATGCTCTAAATATAAGCATTGTAAAGTGCGGAACTGCAATTTGAAATTCTTCCATAACTGCTAAATGTACTTAAGAAATAGGTAAACCAGAATAAGGCAGAGATTCAATTCTATTATGAACTGTCAAGGAATAGTAATATTCTTTTTTTTTTTTTCTTTAGAAATAAGTGACCATGTTTAAACCATGTCAAAAACATCAATTGGTGGTGAAACTGGAGTATCACTGAGACAAAATTCACAAAAATGTAAATAAAAAATTGTATTAGTTGTGCTCTTAGCTTGAGACCGAAGACAGGCTCAAACTGAGGAAGCACTCGGTTAAGACTTTCTCATTAGACTCAAGTGCCAATTGTAGAAAGTCAGTGATGCCTGTAACTGCTGTAAATGTCTAAACCACATCCCCTTTTACCTCCCAGTCTCAGTGGTTTCAGGTTCACTGATGAAACAATGCCTGATTTCATGGTGACAAAATCTCACATTTCAAAATGAATGTAGTCAGAGCTTCGTGGGGTTTCCACATCTGAAAGTTGTCAGGTGCAACTGTATGGCAGGCAGGTAGGTAAGCGGCAAAAAGAGATCAAGAGCACGTAAAACTTAGTACTTTATTGCCCCACGTGAATATAATATTTCTTACTATGAAGAAAATAAATAAGATGCTTTGAATTTTGTTTATTGTAAAGTTGAGCATGTAAAAAAGGCTCAAATAATTCCACAGACCACCTCAAATAAAACACTAAGTTAATTTAGCAAAATCATTCTCAATTGTCTGTTACTTTTAGATTGATTTAATATTGATGCCAGATTTTGCACCTGCTAAAATAACTACTTTTATATACTAAATATACTTTATACTAAATATATTAAAAGTATAAATATGGAATGTAGCTTGGGAATCATAACAAATTCACATTTTATGACAACCTATATAATAATAAGGAATATAAAATAACAATTTGCCCATATTCTAAGGGCTATTTGCAAAGTTCATAGCAAATTATGAATGTGTTCAATCTTCATTACCATTACTACCATAACATTACCCTGGTCTTTGGCTGCTCCTTCTGTGTTAATTTGGATTCTTTTTCAAATGTGTGGGAGTGTAATTAATGTAGTTTATAAATACGTTCTATAAAACATTGACAGGAGTTAGTATCCTGCACAAGAAGGATGTATTGTCCATGATGGAGAGTTGTTTATTCAATGTCTTCCTGTCCCTCACTGACTCAAACGTCTTCAAGTCCTCTTCTTATGAAGTCAACCACCAGCTCTTTGGTCTTCTCAACATACAGGAGCAGGTGGTTAGTCTAGGACCACTGTACAAACATTATTCAGTTTGTAAAACAAAGCTGACATTTTTTAATGTAAATTTTACTTATGGTAAAATTGCAATTTTATCAGTTCCAGTTTGATCAAATATCTTTTGTAACTTTGACCCCACATGATGAAAAAACTTTGCAAGCTTTCCATATCTCCTTTTAAAATGTCAATATACACTCTGTTGACTTCTGAAGTTTTGCTAGTTATGAACTTAGGCTGACATGTCTGTGATAAATAAATTGCTTGTGTTGAACATTTCCTCTATCTTATGAAGCCTATTAAACTTGTACAACCAATACAACCCATTTTTGAATAAACGTGTCCAGGTCAGTTAGTAGCCTATACTCATCCATCTGACACAAAAAGCAGAGCTATTGGTGGGCAGTTTTAATCCATGCTAGTGGACCAGCCCAAACCGTCCACTTCGTCGTGCTTGAAGGGTTTTTTGGCTTTGTTTACCTCATGGACAAAGAGGACTGTCAGCCTTGTCTGATTTTTGAGGCCTGTGAAGCGAACTAATGTCCCACCCGTCCACTCACTCTGGCAGCCATGTTGGCACAGCCGAAAGTGCGACTTCCCATTTTTTTCTTGACGTTGACAAGCGCCCTGGGATGGAGGATGTCTCTCAGTCGCCGGGCTGATGGACAGAGGTGTTAACCCTGGCATCGGGCATGGGAGATAGCGGTGTTCTTGTTTACATACTCCGAGGGCGGATTGTCACCTTGTCGGTTTGGGAAGTATCCTATCTGCCTCCTCTTATCTGGCTGCGAGACAGGGAACTACTCGGCTGGAGAAATCTGCTGTGCCTTCACATCACCATAAATCATTTCCCTCAGCCATCCCATTGTTATGTTTCGAAACATTTTTTTCCCTTTCAGATCTCTGTCCTCAAACAGCCCTTTCTCAATGGCACATTCCTCTGGCTGACAGTGACCTTTGTCTCCTGTGCACTTAACTGAAAGCATTTCCATAAATTCTAAAATAAAATGACAACATCAGAAGTAAGAGTGTTTCTGTATTCTCTAAAAGCTGTGTGTGCCATATCTTAAAGCAAAACTCCTTTCTTTTACTAACAAAACTAACTGAGAAAACTGGAGGTGGCATAAATGTAAAATGTATGTGATAAAAATTTGATTAAGTTGATTAACTGACAAGTAAATGTCAATGTAAAACAATAAAAGTTAGATAAGGGATGCCAAATTTATGTTTAAAATCTTCTTAGTAGCCATGTTGTCTGCTTTCATAGGTCAGTGTTCTAAAGCGGAAGTACCTTCAGTTATTGTTGCGCAGTAGCACAAGTGTTTAGATGGTTGTCTTATAACTGGAAGGTTGGCGGTTCAATTCCTGCTGTCCCCAGTGTCTGTGTGCACTGGTGTATGAATGTGTGAGTAGGTTTGAGGGTGGTTGGAGAGGCATAATATGGCTGCCACAACTCTGAAAAGCATTATATAAATCCAATCCATTATTATTCCATTAAACATGGACGATACCTAGAAGTAACATAAATCCAGTGTTTGCACAAATTAAAAAATATCATCACTAACCCATATGACATTGTATGTGCTTTTCTAAATGTACTTTCAGCACTTCTAATTTTAGCAATTAGTTAGCCCATTTTACTTCCTGGCAGTCATCACAAAATATAGCCTGGCTACCCACAACTAACTCTTCCTATTCTAAGTTAGTCTGGTACCCTGTTGCTTGCATTTTATTTCAAGGGCGGGGTTTTCAAGAAGAATGTTAACTAATCAGAGAAACGCCGGGTATAATTAGAAAAAAGGTAACACTACACAGCAGGTTGTCAACCAGGAAGCCACATTAGAGCCACTAGTTAACATGACCAGCAGTAGAGGGGACACCAGAGCGTTTTTTATCGTTTTATACTTTGCTGGTTATTCAAAATCGAGGCGAGAGCAGAAATAAAAGACCTCTCGGCATCTTCCGCCGTGTTGATTGTTTTGGACCAGCCACGCGAGTCGAGTTACTTGTGTATGACGTACCCAGCAAACCACACCCTGCTGCATTTTTATTTTTTTTTAGTTTTTAAATCTGTAGTCTATTGCTGTTTCAAATATAGTGAGGCTGTTTAACTGTCATATTAAAACATTGCCAATAGCTTTTAAGATGTATTGTCAAAACTTGTTTTATTACTTGTGATTACACTGAGCACATGTTGTTCCACCAAGACTGTAGATATACTGTAGTAAGGCCTTCAACAGTTTGTTTCACTGCTGCTTTTAAACTAATGTGCTACAATACTGGCCATTAGCATTCATAATTAAAGCAGCACCATTCAACATTTTACCTCACAATATAACTTAAAGAGAAGTATCAGTTTTATGTGAGTTTGCAGCTACATTTGCCTCCTTGGGTCTTTAGAGAGTTAGAGTGGTTAGCACTCCTGCCTCAACGCAAGAAGGTCCTCGCTTTTATCAACCTTTCTGTGGGGAGTTTGTCCTCCCCATGTCTGTGTAGGTTTCCTCCGGGTGCTCCAGTTTTCCCTACCACTGTGAAAGAGATTTTTAATGTCAGTAGAACTTTCCTAGATAAATAGAAGTTAAATAAAAATAGTTGGTATATGTCTTAAAAAATCCATACAAGTTTCAGTGTAACAGCTAAATAAGATCTTATTTAAAATCTGGTAAGACATGGCTTACCTGACCCTTCTTGTGAGCAAAAACTCACAATGGCATGTGAATGCTAATGTCATCTTTTCATCTCATTTTCTGCATAGATTCAAAAAGCTCCAGTTTTGTCTGTTAACACATTACATTCAGAGTTTTGAAAAATCTAGAACCCCTAACCAAGATGAATATGTTCATTTATAAAAATATCTATGTACCTGTTGCAAAGACCTAAAACTGCAAAAATGACATGAGTTGACATTTGACGCACTGTACAAATTCCATGTCAGCAAAATGGATTGTCATCATTAGGCTAAACTGTTGGAGGACACTTCGATCTCAAATACATTTTAATGTTTTTGCATAGGATTCATGTAGGGACAAAATGCATCGACAGCACACTAGGTAGATTTAAAATAAATGAAAAACAAGCAAGATAGAGGAAAGCTGCATAGAGTAAATGAGTCCGAGAGAGTCTAAAGAGCCCGAGGACATGAAGAGCCAGTGCTGTAGCGCTGATGGACAGTTATTCCAGATATACATTTCAAGGACTGGTGGGCGAGAGCAGTACAGTACGCCGAAGATAGAGAAGTCCCAGGAGCTAAACATTTTCATAAATTGATGACTGCAGTTGTAGAGAATGTACAGTGAAGAAACAAATTGACGAGTGGCAAAAATGAGGGTTTTGAATAGAGCCAAGCCCTTTCTGTCTCTAGTTTTCTCGTCAGGAGCTAGTGATAACACTTTTGTCAAGCACAGAGTTTTCCGTGTAAAATTATACGAGACAAATGTGTTTGTGCGCTGACAGAGATAAAACTGAAAAAAGTGGGAAAATCGGCAGAATAATAACTACGCTGAGGAAAGAAAAAAAAGGTGCAGTCATAGTGTTTTAGCCTCTGGGTCTATAAGAGTATGCATATATTTAACAGAATGCAAAGCAGCTCAATGGTTTGGATTTAATAAAAATATGACTTGAGCTTGTTAAAAAGAAGGCAAAAAACATTTATTATTATTTAAATATTTCTCATTAAAACAATAGAAGTACTTGCCAACATTTGAATTATGCACAAAAGCATTTTCACCCTAGCAATCCTTATTTTCTGGGGTCACTGAGGTCCTCTAGGGTTCATCCAGCAAGTCTTTGTCCATAGTATCCTTTAGTCCACTGCTAAAAATGCCTCTGTGAGCATGCATTAAGGCATTTTTTTTAAACTAGTAAATCAAGTGTTTTGATCTGCAAGCTAAAAGTAATATGCTAGAATTGATTGTTTTTATTTTTAGTTGGATATGGTGCTTGTATGTAGGATATTACTTGTAGAATTCTGTGTACACATGCTTGTCCGGAGAAATGGCCAGCCAAAGAGTAGCAGTGCTCTAAACAAGTGGTCTTTAATAAATAAATCTTTTAGAAATTTGCTACAAAGATAGTTATTAGGGGCTCAATGGTGCATGCAACTGTATTCGAACACAGAATTTCACTCCAAGTGCAATCACGCATATACTCACATTGAGGTGCAGTGTGCGTAGGATACATCCGTGAACTAAAGTCGTGCTGTTGTGGCTTGGAGCATTTCTGTGGGTGGTTCTAATTCTGTTTGTAGAAATGCAGGTGGAGAGCATGGCTTTTAAACACATGTGGTTTGTTGGTTGTGTTTTACACGGCTGCTTAGTCACAGTCCAACTGTAAAATTACAGCACGGCTCTAAATGACTAGCTGCGTACAGTAGGTGTTATTTTGTTTTGCCATTCCAAAATAATAAAGAAGCTCTGAAGAAAGTCAGAGCTTCTTTATCAGTTGAGGAGATACTGTTATAGCCTTGAAAATATATTGATTACATGAGACAAAAAAAACAATAAAACATGTGATTAAGACATTAAACTACTCTACATTAAATATCTTTAATATCTGTAAACCTACATACAATATACAATACATTTTTTTTCCTTTCCATATGGAATGACCCATTACGCAAATTCATAAGAGTTAAGTATTCAAGACGATAAACAACACAGCACCCAAATATACTAATTATTATTGTTTATTTTTTGTTTTGTATTGTTTAGTTTTATTAAGCGTTTTTTACTTGTATCTGGTACTGCTTTGGGATAAATGTAAACTCTAACCACAACAACCTGTAACAACTTTTTGTGGATATAGCATGGTCTCAGTCCCACCGCCAACAGCTCCACATCCTGACAGAGCTCCTCTCACCTGCCCCCACTGTTTACATACAATGCAACCGCTTGTTAAAAAGTTCTTAGTGGTTGTAGGGCTAAACTATTGAATTTTCAAAAATATTTGCAGTATTTTCCTAATGAAATATTTGTATTGTAGTGTTGTATATAGAATAGGTTCAAATGGGAATTAACAGTACTTTGTAGCTTGACATTCCAATAAAACAAATTCTGATTTTTGTATTCATGTGGTCTCCAACTTAAGAGCTAACATTAGTCAATGTAACTAAAGACAGCACATTAAAAAGGTCCTGCTTTAATTGGGTTAAATTACTAAATTCAAAAACAACATTTTATTACAATAAACAAAAATAAAAAGCCTCCACCAGGCATATGAAAAACATCTGCATGATTAAGAGCATGACAATCACACAGATGTTCTTTGGACCAGTTTCATCAAAAGGACAGTGTACAATGTTTAATCTGCTTTTTTTTGCTTTCATGATTACCCGCTCTGCCCTAATGTGTGATAACTGTGTCTTGTTGTGCTCGCCACAAAAGTTTGTTGTGAAAGTCTGGTATAAATGTCAGCTTTTTGGTCTTTTCTTCTTAATCCTGGTCTCATTTTTGGTGGTATACAAAGTAAACCCCACCTTGAGAAGTGTTTTTTGAACTTTAAAACCCTTCAAATTTCAAAAAACGGTCAAAAGAGTGAAGAATCTCTTTTCATCCATGTGTTCATTGAGTCCCACACCACAGACTTTGAGGCATGTCACAGCAGAATGAGAACAGACGCATCCATCAAACGATGATCGAAGCAAGTGTCTGCTTCAGCTGTTTGACAAAGCCAAGAGGTGTGAAATGATGTGCTGTTTGAGGTGGAAACGATTTGATTTACAACCTGCTGCTCTGATGGGACACACAGAGTTTGAGCTCGATGGGTGGGACCATAGACTGGTGGCTGCGTAGAAGATTTCACTCCTTGTTAAGTTTGAGCTGTTGTTCAAATGCAATAAATATTGTTTGTAAAAGTTGTAGAACAGAATAACTATTCAAATGTATGTAAATGGCTCCTGGACTGCTTTAAAACACACATTTAATACATTAAATAAATGCTGAACTTTTGCTGTATTGTCACATAGTATCTGTAATTTGTGAACGCATAATTAAGACTTTTTCTTATGTAGATGTAGGTTGTTTTAATACCCTATTATAATTATAGATATTAGACATGGTTTTGAAATATATTTGCTCTATGTGGATCTATTCTTATTTATTCTAAGCTCTCTGGACTTCAATAAAGACTGCACAAGTAGTTCTCATGGCACAGAACACAAAAAGGACATAAAGGGCTAATTAATTATATAATAACTTAGAAGAATAGCTAAGGGTAGAACAGCAATAAATCCACTGTCTGTAATGTGTTTATTTAACTGTACTATCATGCAAGGTCGTAACAAATTCAGGATTCTGTTCGAGCTTGTACAATATCAGTTTATGTTGCTATTTCAGAATAAACAAACCCAATATTTTGTAATCCTAAAGGATTTTACATATTTAGTGTTGGTATGGTATTCTAAAGTAACCTAGAAGAACTTAATAATACTGTTGAAACTGGGCAGGCTTTATGTAAGGCTATTTCTTTAATTTGTCCTTTCCTGTTGAATCCAGAGGCAGTTTATTCTGTGTCCGCTTCTACTTCCCCCTGGAAATCCAACTTGAGTCCACAAGGACCAGACTCATTCTCAGTATCTATTAGAAGATATTTAAGATATTTTTGGAGGACCAGCAAGGCTTTAAGATAGGCCACCGAGTGTACTTGAGGTTATTACTCATTGAGAGGTATTGCACAGGACACTGTAAATTGTATCATGGTTGAGGTATATTGGCACAAATATTGGTATAGGCCGATATGTGTGTGGGCATTTTCAATAAAATAAAACTAATATTTATTGTGATTATTTTTATTCAGTAAAACAATGGCTATTAATGTTTTAAATATTGAAATTGACCAATATTAGCTATTGGCCACAACTGGCAGATAAATATGGGATATTGGTATTGCCTGAAAAAAATCATACTGGCCCAACCCTAATTACGGTGTAAAGACTAAAAGATTGAACCCACAATTAGCACCCCACCACATACTAGCTGTTTCAATTCCTGAATGCAAATACTAAATAGATTTTGGGGCAGAAGTTTAAATATATATCTATGTAGGACACAAATGTAACAACCTTACACAGAAAAGAGCAATGCAAGATTTTCTATATTTTCAAATAAGGCATGAAGCTATTTTAATTATTTGTAGCATTGTGTCCACATTTTATAAATCTTGTATATCTTTTTTATACAGTTTCCTTGAAAGAATTCAAATAGACAAATTACCTGGTTGACTATAACCTTGAGAAATTGCTGCATTTGTTAATACACTGCTGAATTATGAATTGAAAATATATTAAAAAACATGAAAAGTATATTGGTGTCCTAAGAAGCAGCGTCAGCAGTCTAGGACATACACTGGGACACAAAGCCACCAGGGACTGATATTTTTACTGATGCTATCGGATGGACCTGGCTGGCCACTATAATGAGGCCAGGGAGATGGAGGCTGCTTCCTTTCACAGGTCAGCGGACTGACAAAGCCCTGGTCCCGTCTGGATTCGTGGCGCTGTCTGGGTTCGGTGCGCCTCTATGCCCCTGATCTGTATTCACCTCCAGCTCATTGTGCTCTGCCTCTGTTTAAAATGGGCTGTAGCTCCACCGCCATCAGCTGCCACAGCACTGTTCGTTCTCACTGTGTGTTTTTATCTGCACCCCTGGGGGCATATGTAATTGCTCTGTGCTGATGAGAACAGCCCCGACTCAGAGTACCATCTCATACTGCAATTATACCGGTAGAAGAGCACAGGGAAAAACAGAGCAAAAAAATAAGGCAACTCCCTGGCGCAGTATGGCAGGTGAAAGAGGCCCCGCTGAGCGAGCTGGGAACTAAAAGTCAGCCGTCTCCTTCAGGATAAAGACTTGTTAAGCAGCTAATCCGAGGTCTGTGCATGACTGAGGTGAACATTTGACATTTTAAGCCTTTTATGTTCAACTTTCTGGAGTTTCTGAATATGAAAATGTGTTCCATAGCAGTGTTGTAGCAATAGGGCAATTTTCCTCCGTGGGCTTAAGGCTGCGTTACCTGAAATTTTTTCCAACTGCACCCCTTAATCCCCAGTAACAGTATATACCTTTCTTGTTTTTATTTAATAAAAAAAAACATCAAACTTCAATTTTCTCAATTTACCTTTTCAGTTTTGTGCTGGTTCTCTATGTTGTGTAAGTAGATGTAGCCAGCGGTAAAATTGACAGTTTCTAAGGCATTATTTCCAAGTTGACAAGAGACCAAAAGCCAATCAGAGTGTCCCGTTTCATGGACTACCACAAAAGGAATATCAAAAAACCCTGATCTGTGGTCAGTTTGTGGTAATCTTGACTATCTTTAAAGTGACACTATGAAAAGTTTAGCCACTAGTGGCGCAGCTCCTGCAACAGACTGTCTGTGTTGTTTGTTTTTGAGAGGAAACTATCCAAAAAAAACTTGCCTTCTGATACAGTAGAGTCATTTTAGTGCATTTTCTTTTACAAATAAAACTTTGCTAGGATG
Organism: Neodontobutis hainanensis; assembly: GCA_024349245.1. NCBI lineage: Eukaryota > Metazoa > Chordata > Actinopteri > Gobiiformes > Odontobutidae > Neodontobutis > Neodontobutis hainanensis. The sequence goes on along the minus strand of JALDNG010000104.1, from coordinate 919,792 downwards.
CAGTGTAGTGGCCTATTTCTGCTCCCTGTGTTTGAGTAGCTTAGCATGCCAAGTCAGTAGATGTCTGCTCATCCCGGTGGCATGGAATTATTATTATTATTTTTATGAATCTATATAGCGCTTTTCCACCTAGTAGGCACTCAAAGGGCTTTACCAGTGTTAAAGCCGTCCACTGGAGGCAAAGTGGGTTAAGTGTCTTGCCCAAGGACACAACGACAATATGAACTGTGGGTAAGAGAGGGATGTTATGATGTTTTGGGATGTTTCGAGCGGGAATCGAACCGCCCACCCACCTTTTGAAGGACGGCCGCTCTTCCACTGAGCTACCGCAGCCTCATTATAAATTTGTATCGGAGTCCATCTGTGTCAGTGAAATAGGTAGGATTCTACCAATTGCATGTCTAAAGCCTGGTCTACAATGTACAATTTATTTTAGTCTAATAAGATTTGTGCAAGCCACACTGCACAACGTGAAATAAGTAAATCATAATCTACTGCATGTTCACTCTGACACAGTCTGATTGCGTCATTGTCCAAGTAGTCATAGCGACAGTGAATCATAAGTTAGCAATTGCCGTAGCAGATGACTTTGTCCTTTGTAATTGAGTCCCAAATATAAGTTATACTCTGTTTCTCCTCCATCTTTGGCTCTGTCCCAATACCCGCACTTACGCCCTCGTGCCCCTCTGGGTGCTCGCTGATGGGTTCGAGTGCGTAAGGGGTCCCAATTCTCTAGAGCAATTTGACACACCGCCCCTTTTGTGCCCTTGATGCACACTCTTGGTAAGCGTGCATCGAAGCGTACTTCGCCAAAAGGTATTACCCACAATTCTTCTGTTTTTGTGCCATTTTATCCAAAAAGGTGGAAAACTAGCCGATTGAGTGCAGCAAAATTGTAAAGGGTACTAAATAGTACTAAAGATGTATCTATTTAAAAAAAATGATGCACACTCTTGGTAAGCGTGCATCGAAGCGTACTTCGCCAAAAGGTATTACCCACAATTCTTCTGTTTTTGTGCCATTTTATCCAAAAAGGTGGAAAACTAGCCGATTGAGTGCAGCAAAATTGTAAAGGGTACTAAATAGTACTAAAGATGTATCTATTTTAAAAACATGTATAATTTTATACAAATTTTGCTTATATATTTATGTATTAAAAATTTGATGGGGCATTTAAAAAACGGATTATTAGTTATTATAAAACAACCCGCCACATTTCAACCAATACTGACTTATATAGAATTAGCTTTTTAACAGGATTAACAGGATCTGACAAAATTCACAGTTAGAGTCTGGTATAGAAGTCTTCTTTGGTTTCCCGGCCTTTTTATTTCGGAAAATGATTCTATGCTGTAGATTTGTCATGATTTTAAATAACAATATTAAGTAAAGCATGATCAGTGCCGCCATTTTGAAGTCACAATTATGAAATACCGATGCACGTTGATGACGTAAACTTTGTCATCCCAATTCTACTAATTCTGCACGCTTGGTGTTGTGTGGGTATTGGGACAGGGCCTTTGTTGTTGGGTTTGACTCTATTGTTCTTGTGTGATCATGTTAATGAGTACGTCATATTCCGGCACGTTCCTATTGGATTGTCAAAGCTCGTAGTGGGAATGAGAGGCAGACACACTATTCAAAAATTCCTCTAATTTTCTGCTGACACTACTTGATATCTGTTGCAGCTCATCTAAGGTCGTAAGATGGCTCTATCTTTTATCTTTGTTCAACCACCGTTTTTGAGCTACAATGATCTATTTTCCCCATGACCACGCGTCAAGAGCGGAAATATAAGGAGAAACCCAAAGGCGGCTATACAAGTGTAAAAATTATGTTTACAGCCTGGTACAAAAGATGGCCCCGGAGCTAAGTTTTTACTACGTGACAACTCTGGGGGGGAGTGAATTTTTGATTAATACATTCGTTTATACTATCTAAAAACTATTGTTTTACTATAAAGTAAAAGCCGAAAAGGCCGGATGTAACGGCCATTTTATTGCCGAGTTGTAACGACAATATCAGTGAATAGAGGACCAATGGGCGGATTATATCCACTATATAAACAATCAATGGTTTTAACTCATCCAGTTTGCCCTTAGACTGGCTGTGTCAGCCCAGACTAGTTTTAATAGACTTAAGCTTCAACTCCTATGTTTACACTAATGCAAGCACACTTATTTTTCTGTTTATAGAGTCACTATCAATATATGTAGGCTATTAACCAAAAATAAAAAAATAATATATTGATAATTTACAACCCTATTTAATATTGTTGTCCTCAAAGATTTCTTCTGTGTGTGGAGTTAGAACTTTCTGCAGAAAATAGTTGTCAGAAAAAAGGAAAAGACAGTTATATTGGTCCAGACTCTGACAGCGCTGTGCTCTGGCCCTTATGAAAATAACTGCTGACGACTGTTGAACTGTCTGGGTCCGGTGGTGTCAGCCAGGAAAGAGGCCCAGCACCGGGGGCTGACACGCTGACGCGCCTGCTTTGCATTGAGATGCATGATTCAGACATTCAGCCTGGCCCCTGTATGAAGCCTGTGCAGACCCCCTGTGACTGCGGGGCACCAACATGTCCGCCATCAGTATTCCTCTGTGACTGGAGCGGCCCTCACTGTCACATCTTGATGCAGATTGTCGCTCTTGCTTTTGTAGAGCCATTGCACTTTTCATCTGACATGCTTAGATTTTTGCTTTGAGGCTGTTTTTTGCAAATGTGATTTTGAGGTTTTTCTTTTAACTTGCACCACAAAACTGATTGGATATTTGAAGAGGCCCTTTTTCCCACTGTTGGGTCCAAACACCCAAAAAGTTTTATCACTTGCTCATCTTAATCCCATACTCACATAAGACATCATGCAAACAAACCTATTATACAATTAATTTATGAGCTGACAACTCAAATTCTGGCATTCATCAAGTAAAGAAAATAAACCATTTGTCTTCCTAGTTAAAAACACACACTTTTCTTTCTGATTCTGGCACATTTCCTTATTTCTGTTATTCTGTGGTCTTATGTAGTTCAGCTCACATTCAACCCATTTAAAATGACTTTCTCAATGTGTAACCATAGCAACCGTACAATTAAAATGTACTCACTTCATTAAATTAGAAGAGGTGCATTGGTTGACTTCTATAATGATGCCTGTATTGCCTTTATGCAGTACATACTGGTTTTCCTAAATAGTAAAAAACTACGGAGCCCCTCTGGTCTCACTATGTAAAAAAAAAAATATATATGTAACTAAGTCGTGGCCACGAGATACGCTAACTCGTGGCCACGAGTTAAGCTAAGTCGTGGCCACGAGATACGCTAAGTCGTGGCCACGAGATAAGTAAATATGAAAGCATGCACGCTAACTCTGCCGCCCATAAGGCTCATACATACAGCCAGATGGACCTAAGCCTACAACGCCCTCTGCTGACGTTTTATCGTAGGTTACACAGACATGCTTTTCCAAAATGTCAAAGACTTCAATAATTAATAAACCAGTCTGCACACTAATATAGACTATCTTAAAATCACAATCAGAAATACTTTATTGATCTTTATTGATATCGATAACCCAGGGGACAATTGTTGTGTCACAGTTGATGTGCACATCAAGACATTTAAAGAAATATAAATAATAATATAAGTTGGTAAATAAACAAGTAGCCTATACACATGTAAAAAGTATATGCTAAATAAATATATGCTATAAAATATGAAGAAGAGTTATAAAGGACCATGGATATGCAGCCTACAAGATTTACATTACTGTATTAACAGAATTGAATTGATTGTGATGAACAGTACTAGTAAATAAATAGAAGCAGAACTGCAGCAAACTATATTACACTGAATATTAAAACAGATAATATTGCACAGAATGTGAAGTATTACATTGCACTACAGTACAGGGTCCATTTAAATAACAAAGGTTATCAATATCAATAAAGATCAATAAAGTATTTCTGATTATGATTTTAAGATAGTCTATAGTAGTGTGCAGACTGGTTTATTAATTATTGAAGTCTTTGACATTTTGGAAAAGCATGTCTGTGTAGCCTACGATAAAACGTCAGCAGAGGGCGTTGTAGGCTTAGGTCCATCTGGCTGTATGTATGAGCCTTATGGGTGGCAGAGTTAGCGTGCATGCTTTCATATTTACTTATCTCGTGGCCACGACTTAGCGTATCTCGTGGCCACGACTTAGCGTATCTCGTGGCCACGACTTAGCTTAACTCGTGGCCACGAGTTAGCGTATCTCGTGGCCACGACTTAGTTACATATATTTTTTTTTTTTACATAGTGAGACCAGAGGGGCTCCGTAAAAAACAAATATTTGCTCTGTGTAATTAATGTACAGATAATAGTTTTAAAACATTTCTACTTTTCAACACATTTTACTTTGTCGAAAGTCTTTAATGAGATGCTATATAAAGTCATTTAATTTGTACATTTAATGTTACTGTTTTATGATAATTTTATATCATATTACTGTACAATTTGACAGATTTTACAGCTGTAATTATATATATTTTAAAAGAGAAAAATAAGAAAAAAATTAATTCTGCATGTAAGAATATATATGGGTACTGTAAAAGGCACGCAAGTCTGGTGACTCTGTGTTAGCTTAAACAATACTAAATCTGTCTTTTAACACAGTGAAAAACAAAAATAAAAAAACATATGTTAATATACCAGAACCAGTCTGACTATAGACTATCTTAAAATCATAATCAGAAATACTTTATTGATCTTTATTGATATCGATAACCTTTGTTATTTAAATGGACCCTGTGCTGTAGTGCAATGTAATACTTCACATTCTGTGCAATATTATCTGTTTTAATATTCAGTGTAATATAGTTTGCTGCAGTTCTGCTTCTATTTATTTACTAGTACTGTTCATCACAATCAATTCAATTCTGTTAATACAGTAATGTAAATCTTGTAGGCTGCATATCCATGGTCTTTTATAACTCTTATTTATATTTTATAGCATATATTTATACTTTTTACATGTGTATAGGCTACTTGTTTATTTACCGACTTATATTATTATTTATATTTCTTTAAATGTCTTGATGTGCACATCAACTGTGACACAACAATTGTCTCCTGGGTTATCGATATCAATAAAGATCAATAAAGTATTTCTGATTGTGATTTTAAGATAGTCTACAGTAGTGTGCAGACTGGTTCATTAATTATTGAAGTGTTTGACATTTTGGAAAAGCATGTCTGTGTAGCCTACGATAAAACGTCAGCAGAGGGCGTTCTAGGCTTAGGTCACGGTACCTCTATTTGGCTGTATGTATGAGCCTTATGGGTGGCAGAGTTAGCGTGCATGCTTTCGGGAGAAAAGCTGCTCCATTGTGCATTCTCCTTTTATATTCATTCATATTTACTTATCTTGAGGCCACGACTTAGCGTATCTCGTGGCCACGACTTAGCGTATCTTGAGGCCACGACTTAGTTACATATATTTTTTTGACATAGTGTGACCAGAGGGGGTCCGTAGTTTGGTCTAATGTATTAGTATTTTGTGGAGAAAAAATAGTCTGGCTTAATTTTTTTTAATAAAGGAAAAGCATTTATGAAGGGCCCTAGGCTGCTTTTGGAGTTTAGTGGTGTCTGAGACAGGAACGGCAAAAGAAAATTAGGCAGAGCATAAGGTCAAGGGTCAACTTATATAAACATAAGGTGTATTTATTTTTTTAATTAAGTCCAAACAGTCACACCAGCAACTTTTTCTGTATCTAGATAATTTTTCTATATCTTCAAACAAGATATCAAGAAGACAGCACCAAATCCATCAACAAGGGGTCAGAAGCAGGAGTGGGGTACTGAAAACCACAGTAGTGGCCCTCCACTACATGCCTGGGCCCTGGACCAGTGGGCACGGGCACGGCACAATAGTCCAGAATCCACAGACTACTCTACACGAGGTCACATGACAAAGAACTGACACTTGTGGGTAATGTTTGTCTGGGGCACACACCCTGAATACAGGTTTGGAGAACATCAAGCCAATATGCAACCTGGCCCCTAGATGGCAGTAGACAAATACTACAAGGTCAAAGCTATTAGGGGGGTTTGTCAGGGGCGTAGCAAGCTTTTCCAAAGATTGGGGGATGTGAGGGGGGACTAATACCATTTTAAGGTGAGCTGAGCACCTCATTAGTCAAGCAGGCAAAAGCCACCAAAAGAAACATGTTATCACAGTTTTAGGCGTGTAGTCTGATGTAAGTATGTTGGACGTTATAGCCCCTTTATGAAAATTTATGTAATTCACAGAATTTGGGTGCATTTTAGAGGATTTTTTTAGCTGGCCATTGTGTCAGAAAGAGTACATTTTTTTGATTTAACTGTCAAATCCCAGACTTGAAGGCTTTAAAACAGAAGAAATCAAAGCTGAATAGTGTTTATAAAACCCTCCTTTACTCTTTTTAACTTAAGCAGTTTCAACAAACTATATGTCTGTTGCATGTCTGCTTGATGTGGGTCTAAATGAGTTCATTAAAATAAGATAAATAAAATTTCCAACCCTGGAAATATAACCTTTTTTTATGTTTTAGCTTATTTTCTCTCACTGCTCATTACTGTTGGTTGGTTAGTGAATGTTTTAAGTATTTCTTTTACATAAAAATGGTCCAGCCTTACTTAAAGACGCATTAATAAAGAGTTTTTGTACTAGTGTGCCACCTCTGGCGTTAGCGGTACTGCATCCAGTATTATGCATGTTCACTGTACACACACTTGTACGAGCTCAAACAAAGGCCTGTCTCTTCCTTGTGGTCACAGGATTCATTCTCAATTTTGCCACTAGTGTTATTTAATTTACTTATGCCGGCAAATCAGTAAGTGAGAACCAGGTGAACAAGCATGAACATGCTGAAATAACGTGGAAGGTTCGATCCCAAAACCTTCTCATTTAATTGACTGTTACAGAGGCAGTTGTCGTAAATTCAGATTTATTTAGCACATCAGGCTGTTTATTTATTTGACCCATGGAAACTTATGCAATGTACCTTTTAATATAGTAAGTAAGAGTATATATTTACCAGCTTATTACATAGACTGTACTTCACCGCTGGATCACATTTAGGGCAGCTAAACCCCTAGAAATGGGCTGGTAACTTCTATGAGTAAATCAGGGGCTATGGCCCTAAAGACCTAGCACATTGATCTGTCTCTGTTTTGAGACACTCTCCTTTGATTGAAATATTGATAGTTAAGAGCAGTGGCCCTTCACTGTAATTAGGGCTTAAAAGTGAGAAATATCAGTAATCAGTGCTGTGTGTTTTTGCACTGCTTTATCTCCTCAACAGTGTTATCACAGTCTGAGGTTTACTCATCACTAGAACAATAGAAGGAGCAAAAGGAAGATAAACACCTGTACACACTTTAATCAGGAGACCATTGTTCAAAACGTGGTTTATATTTACAAATACAGTCTGTGTTAATGAGTTCTTTTTCTGTTGGAAGCTCCTCCACAAGAAAGAGACTGAAGCACTGCAGCGAGAGCTTTTACCTTTGACTTGATCCTTCATGTAGCATAGACCTTTTAATTTGGGCTTCAGTTTTAACCGGTCTCATAGGCTGCAGCTGACCGTGTCTCAGGGCAGAGGCACGGCACACTCTGGCAAGGTTGTTGCTGATTTGGCGTTACAAACATAAGTCTATCAAAATGACCAAACAAAGCCACGAGGATGCACAGAACTAACAAGGATTTGTTTACAGTAATTTGTTGACGTCACTGTAGAATTATCACTATAGGCCTACATGTCCTGTTTCTGTTGATTGGCCACGCCGGCCCTGCAGGAGAGGGAGGGGAAGAGGAGGCAGCCACAGACACATAGCGGGCAGAGAAACGGAAGGAAATGACCCTGGCCACCTATTCATTGCGCCTCAACAAGCCAGCTTTGGGCACGCACAGAGTTGGAACCCTTCACTGAAGCCCCGCTGGAAAATAGTGATAATTAATCATTGAGAGAGAGAGTTGCTCATGAAGGGAAAAGCCAAAAGAACAGAAGATTGTAAAGACAACACCATTTCTTAGCTGTGAATGAAGAATTTAATACATAGATGTTGTTTTTTTAAAAAAAATTAATGCCTAAAATGAAAATAATAACAGTTAAATCAGTGCATTATATCAACAATTTATTTCTTCAAACAGAAGAAAGAGCTGCTGCTCTTGTGTTCAGAGTTTATCATTGGAGAATAGCACAGATTTCTTCAACTGTTCTGCGCTTCAGCTTGAGCAGACTGACTGGTTTCTGGACCTGGTTCTTGGTCTGGATCTTGGTGCACTGCTGGTTCTGGAGGTTGGTCTGGCTTTGGTTTGCATCTTGGCTACAAAATGGATAAGAAAAACTGTATAAATATTTTTGTACAAAAATAAAATCAAATATGTTGAAATGTGTTTTGTAATGTGTTCAAAATGTTGTGGTAGCCTTCTACATATATAGTCAGTACAGACCTGATGTGTGTACCCCGAAGCTTTAACCACTTGCCCCAAAAACATTTCATGTGCTTGTGTTTGACAGATTTATGCATTTGCAGCAAACAATAACTATTATAAAAACTTCTCAAACGTACCGATTATAAGAGTGCTGAGCTGCTGCCGGTTTGTTCGTTGCCACGAAGTTCAGTTGCTTCTGGTCTTTAAGGATGGGTTTCTCCTGATCCTGGATGACAGGTTTGACCTGGTCTTTAAGGATGGGTTTGACCTGGTCCTGGACGACAGGTTTGACCTGGCCTCGGAGAATGACTCCGACCTGGTCTTTAAGGATGGGTTTCTCCTGATCCTGGATGACAGGTTTGACCTGGTCTTTAAGGATGGGTTTGACCTGGTCCTTGACGACAGGTCAGACCTGGTCTCGGAGGATGAGTCCGACCTGGTCTTTAAGGATGGGTTTCTCCTGATCCTGGATGACAGGTTTGACCTGGTCTTTAAGGATGGGTTTGACCTGGTCCTGAACAACAGGTTTGACCTGGTCTCGGAGGATGAGTCCGACCTGGTCTTTAAGGATGGGTTTGACCTGGTCCTGGACGACAGGTTTGACCTGGAGAATCAGTCCGACCTGGTCTTTAAGGATGGGTCCCCGGTCCTTGACGACAGGTCTGACCTGGTCTCTGAGGATGAGTTTGACCTGGTCTTTAAGGATGGATTTCACCTGATCCTGGACAAGTTTGACCTGGTCTTTAAGGATAGGTTTCTCCTGGTCCTGGATGACAGGTTTGACCCTGTCTTTAAGGATGGTTTTCTCCTGGTTCTGGACAACAGGTTTGACCTGGTCTTTAAGGATGGGTTTCTCCTGGTCCTGGATGACAGGTTTGACCTGGTCTTTAAGGATGGGTTTCTCCTGGTCCTGGATGACAGGTTTGACCTGGTCTTTAAGGATGGGTCCCTAGTCCTGGACAACAGGTTTGACCTGGTCTTTAAGGATGGGTTTCTCCTGGTCCTGGACGACAGGTTTGACCTGGTCTTTAAGGATGGGTCCCTAGTCCTGGACAACAGGTTTGACCTGGTCTTTAAGGATGGGTTTCTCCTGGTCCTGGACAACAGGTTTGACCTGGTCTTTAAAGATGGGTTTGACCTGGTCCTGGATGACAGGTTTGACCTGGTCTTGGTTCCAGAACAGAGGCTGGATTGGCCAGTTGTGGGTCTGAGGAGCTGTAGAAAACAAAAAGAAAAGAAAGATTTTTAGTTTAAGAATAAATGCCATCTACAAGCTTCAGGGTTTGATGACACACTTCAAACTGAATAAAGTTGAATTGTTTCTTGACATTTAACACTAAAACCACTCAGCAGTCCATTATTTGGTAAACATGATAAAGAAGTTGCTGTTGTTTAGTTGTGTGCCTAAATGTAGTGGGTCACACAGTGGCTCAGCTACTGTCTTTGAAATAGAATGAAAAGTGCAGATTAAGAAAGAAACACTGCTGCTTTACCTTTAGGAATGTCCTTGTCTCTCATTATTCTTCTCTTCTTCGAGTCTTTCCAACAAGACCTAATTCTTTTTACCCCTCTTCTCGGGACGTGGACTCGAGCCCGTTTCATTGGTGGAGGACTACATTCAGGGTCAGAGGTCTTCCAGTTGGGACAGGGTCTTTTTATGCCTCTTGTCTCAATTTGGACTCTGGCCCATTTTCTCTGTGGTTCCTCTATGGTCTCATCAGGCTTCTGTCTGGGGGTCCCAGACCGGACTGGAAGGGGTGGCTGTAATAGGAATTATGAACAACATTAATACACCAATGCAAAATGCACTTTTTCTTTCATTATTTTAGAGGAGAAAAGGGTGGGTTGTGTAGAACAATAATCCTATAGTGTACTCACTCTAAAAATAAAATAAACAAGTAATACAAAACCCACTGTGTCAGTGAGGCAACAGTTACTGATACTAGTTATGTAAAAGTGAAAAGTAAACCTTCTCTATTTTCTGATATAGTCAGAATATTTTAAATGTTTTTTTAATGCAACTTTAATAGATTTCACACAATCAGAAAAATAAATGTAGTTGAAGGAGAGAATTGGACTGTATTTAAAGAAAAATTAGCGTTAACATGTTTTATCTAACGGCAGTTAGACAGGGCACATTTAGAGCAGATAGCACATGTTTTTAGTAGTTTAAAACTTGTCTTACCTTGAAAACCCTCACACGGCGCGTGGCCCGTCGCCAAACAGTCATGACTGGTGTCGCTAATGACTTGTGTCAAACGATTTTCTTCAGAAAGTCAGAAATTGCAGCTGCAGTGTTTTCTGTGGCAGTTTGTTCATGTTCAGAAGTAAGTTGTGTTGTGTGACATTCTATATTACATCGTCACATTCTATATTATATCGTCACATTCTATATTATATCGTCACATTCTATATTACATCGTCACATTCTATATTATATCGTCACATTCTATATTACATCGTCACATTCTATATTACATCGTCACATTCTATATTACATCGTCACATTCTATATTATATCGTCACATTCTATATTATATCGTCACATTCTATATTATATCGTCACATTCTATAATATATCGTCACATTCTATATTACATCGTCACATTCTATATTATATCGTCACATTCTATATTATATCGTCACATTCTATATTACATCGTCACATTCTATATTATATCGTCACATTCTATAATATATCGTCACATTCTATATTACATCGTCACATTCTATATAATATCGTCACATTCTATATTATATCGTCACATTCTATATTACATCGTCACATTCTATATTACATCGTCACATTCTATATTACATCGTCACATTCTATATTATATCGTCACATTCTATATTATATCGTCACATTCTATAATATATCGTCACATTCTATATTACATCGTCACATTCTATATTATATCGTCACATTCTATATTACATCGTCACATTCTATATTACATCGTCACATTCTATATTATATCGTCACATTCTATATTATATCGTCACATTCTATAATATATCGTCACATTCTATATTACATCGTCACATTCTATATTATATCGTCACATTCTATATTACATCGTCACATTCTATATTACATCGTCACATTCTATATTACATCGTCACATTCTATATTATATCGTCACATTCTATATTATATCGTCACATTCTATATTATATCGTCACATTCTATAATATATCGTCACATTCTATATTACATCGTCACATTCTATATTATATCGTCACATTCTATATTATATCGTCACATTCTATATTACATCGTCACATTCTATATTATATCGTCACATTCTATATTACATCGTCACATTCTATATAATATTGTCACATTCTATATTACATCGTCACATTCTATATTATATCGTCACATTCTATATTACATCGTCACATTCTATATTACATCGTCACATTCTATATAATATCGTCACATTCTATATTACATCGTCACATTCTATATTACATTGTCACATTCTATATTATATCGTCACATTCTATATTACATCGTCACATTCTATATTACATCGTCACATTCTATATTATATCGTCACATTCTATATTACATCGTCACATTCTATATTACATTGTCACATTCTATATTATATCGTCACATTCTATATTATATCGTCACATTCTATATTACATCGTCACATTCTATATTACATCGTCACATTCTATATTACATCGTCACATTCTATATTACATTGTCACATTCTATATTATATCGTCACATTCTATATTATATCGTCACATTCTATATTACATCGTCACATTCTATATTACATCGTCACATTCTATATTACATCGTCACATTCTATATAATATTGTCACATTCTATATTACATCGTCACATTCTATATTATATCGTCACATTCTATATTATATCGTCACATTCTATATTATATCGTCACATTCTATATAATATCGTCACATTCTATATTACATCGTCACATTCTATATTACATTGTCACATTCTATATTATATCGTCACATTCTATATTACATCGTCACATTCTATATTACATCGTCACATTCTATATTACATCGTCACATTCTATATAATATTGTCACATTCTATATTACATCGTCACATTCTATATTACATCGTCACATTCTATATTATATCGTCACATTCTATATTACATCGTCACATTCTATATTACATCGTCACATTCTATATTATATCATCACATTCTATATTATATCATCACATTCTATATTATATCGTCACATTCTATATTATATCATCACATTCTATGGAACTCATGAGGACACGCCCGGTCGTCATGGATATGGGACCAGCAGCTACAAGCTACAGGCTAACATCTGAGATTAGTTTTATTAAATATGAACATATTTGAGGTTTTACAGTAACAGTTGTAACACACCACATGTCACTCAAGAATTTAAAATGACATTGAATCAGGGTTAACACAGCTTTAGACTGGTTATTCTCTCTTTATTTCAACCAAACTTTAAAGGACTGTTGATGTTTTACTTTTAATCTTATAATAAAAATCTGTCACAGTTTTACTGCATCTAAGTCTATTAGGCAGTGAAAGAATTATTAAATGAATTAATTACTCTACATTACAACCCTGTTGACACTAAAGTTCAACAGTGATAGTAAAATGGTTTTATGTTAAGCACACATTCACATTGACATGATGACTCAGAGAAAAAGAAATGTGTGTGAGATGAAAAGCAGATCTAAACAAACACAACCCTGGGCGACCATCACCTTTATTTATGTGTTGTTGCATTTGAAATATTAACTTTAGCTTGTATTGTGTTGATGGTGGATGAAAAGAGTGCTCTTGGACTTCTCTACAGGTTTTATAATAATGTGAACTAAATGTGACACACACATTCTGTTTATAAATGAACTGATATGGATCCAGTTTTATTTTTAAGAGGTTGGAGCTACTTTTCTCGAGCTTGTTTTGTTTTGAACTTTATGTATCATTTTATGTATGTTAATGTTTATTACGTCTTTCTTGATTAAAAACTGGTTGTAAAACTTGAGCCAGCTCTTCTGCCTTTGGCCCAGGAGCATTAATGAACTGATTTTAGCTCTTTGTGTTGAGTTTTGACATGTGTCTCCCCTATATTATATCATAATTAAAATCAGTAGTGTGTAAAATAAATCAAAGAACAGTAAAAAAAATACATCTTAAACCAAACATTAAACATAAACATTCACAACGTGTTTTTACTGATAATAAAAGATTACGTTACTGTGCCCACACTTCTTGATTACCATTTCGCCGGTACCAAACCCAGATAAAGGGTTGCATCAGGAAGGGTTTTGGACCTAAAAAATTTAAATCTAAATTAAAGATGTAAACAATTAATCATGAGTTGCTCATGGAGGAAAAGCCGAAAGAAAAAGCTTTTAAAGACAACACCATTCCTCAGCTGTGAATGAACAATTTAACACAGAGATATGTTGTTGTTAACTTGACACTGTCAGATAGAACTGCTCCACAGAACATAGTCTGTTCCACAAAACCATCTGGGAGGGCTCCTGTTGAAAGCTTTTGCATAAGGACAGGTACTTTAAAAGAATTCATGTTTGTAACAATAAAACGGTCTCTACATCTTTAAACCTAAAATGCACTCAGACCTGTCAGTGCTGTCACATCAGTGGACACAACAAGACGGTAAGGCCAAGGTTTGGACTGTGAATATTTTGCTTGGAGGAGGTCAAGAAGTATTTTTCTGAGTTTGTTCATTTACAAATCTCGCAGGAATTCAGCTGCAGCACAAGGTTAGTTGATTTCCTCCTGATTTAAAACCTGCATATATCCTCATCTAATTTGCTGGGCATTAAGATAAACCCACACAAATATCTCTTCAATAGTAAGTCTAGGCACACACAATTTGTTTTTTTTGCAACATCTCAACTTTTTGCTTCAAATTCACTTTTTCTTAGAACACTTTTTGCGACCTAACGACATACAATCCTACTTTTAAAAAACACAAGCAATCACTTTAAATCCCCCAAAGCAAAAGCTAAAAGTTGCCTGTATCATTCTGAGAATCTCTAAGATAGTTCTCCTCTCTTTTTCCATTTGCTAGACTTCCTTAACGGTTTTAGGCTCTGTTAGCTTTGCAAGTAAAATGTAGGCCAAAGGCTATCAGGAGAAACATCCATGTTGCTTTCCCAAGTTAAATGTCTCTGTTCAGAGTTCTACCCTTCAGATAACAACTCCTCATGTTTTTGGGAAGAACTGTTGCCTCTCCACGACCCCAACACATGACAGTATTGAAGTCTGGAGGAAAAACAACATGCCATGGCCTTTTCATTCTTTTTTGAACCATACTGCTGAATGCATACGATAGGGGAAGAGGAACAGAGCCGTGTAATGGGTTGAGCAACTATCCAAAACAAACTGCAAAGTGGATCCAGACGGAGAATATCAAGTTGTTGAAATAGCCCAGTCTATCACCAGAAGTGGAGGCATCAAGACTCTCTAAATGACTCCCAGATGGTCTGTTTACAAGAATGGGCCAACATCCCACCCGCGTACTGGGAGCCATTTTGTTTTAATGTCGAGGAAAACAAATTTTAAATGCAGGGCTTCTTCAAATATTATGAACTATGTCTTTTTACTTAAAATTCTCTAGGAAAGTTAAACATCCCAATGGTAAACCTTTATATCTGACACATTTAATGTAAAATGCAAAGATTTTGTTGCAGATTGGTTGTTTGATTACATAAGAGTGGCGTTCCAACATCAGAAAAAACGTAAACGTTTGATTTGGGCCGAGGAGGTGTTGGTTGTGGTGTAAAAACAATGATGATACAGTAAGATGTAGCTATTGGCTAAGCTACACAAAGAGTAATACAACAAAGGTAAAGGCATCTTATACTACACTGCAGTATTAGATGCCACATTACACTTCTGTGTTCTGTATAGTTTTTATTTCAACTGCGGTCTTTATTGGTCACCGTTTTGGAAAAGAATGGCTGTGTTTTATCATATAGTCTTCCTTAAAGCTGGACCTCACCAGGCTTCTTTATAAAAGCCTAGAACCTTTGACTTCCCATGTCTCCTACTTTCTACTCCAATAAAAGAATGCTGTGATGCTTGCTTAAATAAATTGCGAAATAATTCAAATTGACCAGTAAATCAAGTATACACAGGGCAACACACAACTTGATGACCCAATTGGTCCCTATACAATCATTAAATGTGCACAGCTTTGGTATTCAGAAACGTGTGTCATTGGAGGAGAGGTGAGTGCAGTGCAGCTGGCCCTGACTGAAAATAGACAGGCTAACCTCCAGCATCGTATGAAATGCTGTTCAAAAGAAAAATATTTTGTACATTCTGCATAACAGCATTTTCATCTGACCTTTTCTACATCTGTCCTCTCTCAGCAGAGGCAGAGGACTTCTAACAGTCCAGCTTATGTACATCGCTGGGTAGGTAACAATTGACAGAAGGGGTTACTGATATTAGTCATATTTTTGGAGTTTCCCACCTGTTGTTTGTTACTCTTTGAGAGAGAGTCATGGTATGGCTGGCCTTTCCTAACCTTTTAGATCCTCATATGGGGAAAAATCGAAGTTAGTGGGCAAAAGCATTGTTTTTTTTAAGGAATACATTTGAAAACCAAGAAATGGCAATCACCTGGCATTGATTGACAGCTAAGATTGGTATCATAAATTCCTGCTCATTTAAAACCTCAAAAAGAATGTCAAAAATGTGACAATGTGAAAAATTCTACAATCTAAATTTTTTACGCTGATCTTTTCCCTCAAAAGGTTTGATGGGGATTTCCCATGAAATTCTTGAAACAAAGCACTGGCTCATAAATGCCCCACACCATCACACATGTGTCACGATTTTTTGCTCAAAAAAAAAAAAAAGAGTGTACCTCTCCGGCTGTGCTCAGTTTATCCTCTCTCAAAATGGCTTCTCTAAACACTGATGTGTTCCATTTTATATACTGCCACATGTTACACAATCCATGTTTAAAATATAGCCACAGCTGTTAAACAATCAACTCTAAAATCTTATTTATACAGTTCCTAAGCTATAAATGTTGAATTTTCTTCTGCTCTGTATACTTTTTGTATAATTTTGTGCAGTTCTGTTTTGGTTCAGTTTAGGCTAGCTCTTGTCCTTGTATCCATTACACACAGAGCCTATATGGCCCTCAGTGTGTCCAGTGCTTTTCTGTGAAGTGTACTTCAGGGTGTATTGTGCACGGACATTCATCACTAGAGCTGGCTTGTACTTAAAGCAGTGGAGAGTACACGGCAGCCAAAACAACAGTGTATTTAAGGTGCACAACACAATGGTTCTGGATAAGCAATTTTCAGTTTTCAATACAGTATTTCATTCGGTTCGTTATAAGGGTAAGTCTGTAATTTGTATAACTATCTTTTTGTGCTCACTCCCACTGTTCACGTAAATAATGTGGTTAATTTAGAGTAGCCTACCCTTTATGACTAAATGGAACTGTGAACATCAGTCAGCGTTAGCCCTGCTATTACCTGGTTATGGTCCAGGATGCACCCACCTCGGGCAGCTGGTATATAATTCACCTCCCATGACCCCAAAAGAAAACGTTTTAATGTTCTGTTTTAAAAGTGCTTTCTATGATATCATTTAAAAACAAAAGTGAAGTTTTTTTAAACTTAACACACATGCATTGTATTGGTTTCGACCAATTCCAACATTATATTCAAGTGACAGGAAAAACTAAAGTTTAAATTGACATTAGAAATGGTGTGCGTGTATCCTATTAATAGGATTCCCACTCTCCCCACAGTTGATACTGTCGTCGTGTCCTTGGGCAAGACACTTAACCCACCTTGCCTCCAGTGACACAGCTCTGGTGTATGAATGTGTGTGATTGTTGCTCTGGTGTATGGTGTGAGAATGTTGGGACAACGGATGGAAATTAGCTCACGGCTACAATCTGGCATGTTTACATTCATGTGTCTGTGACTCATGTATGTTGTACTTTCCCAATCAAATACATTAATAATAAAATAATAAAAAATTAAATGATTAAACTGCATGTGCATGTGGCAGAGTGGTTAGCACTCCTGCCTTACAGCAAGAAGGTTGTGAGTTCAAAACCCGGCCGACACAAACATTCTCGGCCGACTCCGGTCTTTCTGTGGAGTCTGTATGTCCTCCACGTGTTACTGTGGGTTCTCTCCGGGTACTCCGGCTTCCTCCCACCGTCCAAAGACATGCATGTACAGGTTAATTGGCAACTCTGAAGTGTCCCTAGTGAATGAATGTGAGAGTGAATGGTTGTCTGTCAAGGTTTGTCTCTATATGTCAGCCCTGCGACTAACTGGCTACTGTCCAGGGTGTACCCCGCCTCAGGCCCAAAGCTGCTGGGATAGGCTCCAGTCACCCGCGACCCCTAATGGGACAAAGCGGTAGAAAATGAATGAATGAATGAATGAATGATTAAACTAACTGTTGCATGGTTTGTAAATGCAGCCAAACAGTTAATTGCCATAAATTGAAAATTTTAATAAGAATGACACACGAGCCTGGGTCTTGACTAAGTTTAGCTCACCCTGTTTTCTTGTTTGGGTGGATAAGATTTTTATTAAATTTGTGTCTTATGGTTCTTCCTTTACAAATAAAAACATTGCATTTGCTGTCTACGTTGCATTAAACATAAGCAGATATATAGGTACAGTTAAGAAAGTTTAGAAAGCTGGGTCCTGGAATTCTTCTTAAATTTACTGCGGCAGTATACAATCATATTTGCAACCTACTCACTTTTTTTTCTTGCTTCTTCATTCTGGCTAATGGAAACGCATGTACAATCCCAGCTCAGCTGTGATCTTGGCCTTGACTTCATTATAGTGTTTAATGTAGGCAATCAATTTAGAGTTCTATTCTTTATACCCACGGATAAGTTGAGGAAGCTCTGATAAAAGTAGTGGATACATCATCAGCTGTTGAAATATTGCAGACAGCTGAGAAATGAGCTCCGAGTCAAGGGCACAGTGTGACATATGGTTTTAGATGAAAAGTGAACCGGGTGCAGGTGAACAGGTGTTTTCTGGCTGCTACTTTGAACAAATGACTGTCTATAAATGTGCGTGCTGAGGTTTTGAAGTTCTCCTTGATGCAGGGATTCTGTAAAACTTTACCTTATGTTGGGTGAATAGATGGGAAAATGCACAATTAATAGCAGAAACTCATTTACAAAAACCTAAGTGTACGTCAGCTTCCCAGCTAGTTTTCACCTGCTCCACTGTTTGTTTTAAAGACTGCGGTGAAAAGAAGTAGCTCTGCCCCTGAAAGGTTTCATAGTTGTCAAGTTTATTGTGAATGAGAGTATTATGATTGGGTTTGAACAAAGTGGCAAAGGCTCAGCTGTAGCAAGAATGTGATTTACAAATGAATCCACAAAATAATATTTCTTTAGTTCTAAATTCTGAATTCATGGGGTTTTGGATAGGTAAATAAAAAAGAAAAGAAATAAAAGCTGTTGGAAAATACAAGGTTAAACGTTTTTGCTCTTTGCTGCTTGTTCTTCAGACTTAATCTAACGTGTCTTTTAACATGTGACAGCAATTTGGATGTTTGGTTGTACAATCTCTACCATAATTCATGTGTTACACAATAAAGGTTTGGATCAGAAAATGAAATTACTATTAGTTATTGTCTGAAAGTTCTGAATGTAATCTTGTTAAGTTAGCATTTAACCTTGATCACAAAATCAGAGACAGCCTTCTTACCAAGGGCCTTGGTCCACATTTCAGAACATACTGTTGCATCTTTCCATTTTCCAGGAAATTGAAATTTAAATTGTTACTCTTATTAGTTATTTCCCAGCATAAAATTATCTTGGGTGGACCAACATATGATATGACACAAAATGCAATTAAAACGGACTTGTATATCAATGCACCAATTGTAGTGCCAGTCATTTTTGAGCCACATATAAAAGAGCTGGACCTGGAGCAGCATCTGTATTCTTACATCATTCATGAGTTTAAATATTTTTATCTTGTCTTTACTGATATAAAGCCATGTTTGAACCGATAGTGTGAAGTCCTAGCAGCTCTGGGTGTAGTTTAGATTTGCTTTACTGTTTCTAATGCAAACAACATGACATCGCTCTGATTGGGTAAACCTACTTGGTAATTGATGGTTACCTGCACATAATAATAATAATAATAATAATCTTTATATAGCGCTTTAACACCTACTGTAGTCGGCCCTCAAAGTGCTTTACATACATTAAACTATTACCAGTGTTACAGAACTTCACTGTTCACACTCCGGGTTTCTATTCATGTTAGAGCTGATTTCAAAGTTCTCTTGTTAACCTATAAAATCCTTTGTGGACGCGCGCCCTCTTACCTATCTGACCTTATCACCTGGTATACTCCAGCTCGTACCCTTCGCTCTCAGGACGCTGGCCTCCTTCAACTTCCTCGAATAAAGAAGAAGTCTGCTGGCTACAGAGCCCTTTCTTATGGAGCCCCATTTTTATGGAATGGGCTCCCGGTGGAAGTGCGGCGATCTGACTCTGTTGAGATTTTCAAAAGCAAACTCAAAACATACTTATTTCACCAAACGTATTGAGACTGATTGATCATAGGGTTAGGTTTACACTGGTTGTAGCTGTAGGTACACACTCAACCGCTCATATTATTATTACATCTGCCTATTTTCAGTAGTATTTAGAACTTTTTTTTTCCTTTCCCCAGTGACCCCCAGTTCATCTTTCATCTATCTTCATGTTGGCTGAGGTCCCATCCACCTTACACACACACACACACACACACACACACACACACACACACACACACACACACACACACACACACACACACACACACACACACACACACACACACACACAGTGGACACTGGACGCTGTCAACATAAATGTTTTTTGTGAATATGTTTTTGTATTTATATGTTTTTTTTCAACTGTCCTAAAAGTTGATGTGTCATGTATTTTTTTGTTTGTTTGTTTTTATGTTTGAAATAAACTTAAATATAAAAAAAAACTCGTGGTAGTTGTAAAAACATACAGTATTTGACAACAATCAAAGCATATTTCCAAAATAAAAGCACATGAAGAGTAAAGTTGGAAGACTAACTTTTCACTTGGCAAACTGAAGCCATACTAACAGCACATGGATGCAGAAAAATGTTTGTATTGTGAAATTGTTATGGCAATTTGTGAGAGGAAAGTCTATGGACCAAAACCGCTTTAAATTCAACCTCACTGGCTTTAAAGTACAGAGAAAAACTGTTGCATCCACACATGCAACTGGAAACTTATGTTGCACTAAAAAGAAGCTATGGACCACATCACCTCTGTAAAAGAAAAATTCTCTTGAGTACATGTTTTTGCTTGTTTTGAGGAAAATGTACTTTTTATGGGCACATTGATTTCTTCTGTTTTGCCTTTTATAATCCAATAAATATACTGCCACCATTTCCGTGCCTACAAGTCCAATCCTGGTCTTTACCACCCACCCATTTCCCTTCCTGAAACACCGGTTTTGTTCTTTCTTTTGACACTGATTAAATTCCCCCGCAGCCTGACTCAGGTTTATTGGAAAATTGACATGTGGGAATGAAAACATTGTCCACAAAATGCTCTATAATTACAGCGACGGATAATACGATGGTCTACTGAGTGGGCTTTCTGCAACACTAAACGGAGCTACAAATAAATGGTGGCGACACTGCATTTGCTTTGAAAACGTTGTTGAATATAGTGTGTAGTAGGTCAGCTCAGGGGTTTTCAGACTCCTATAGGCTCGGCTGGATGCATGAATAAAAGTTACATAAAATTTTTCTTAATGTCGCATATAAAGTGGTTTAAGCAGATAACCTAAACTAGAAATTGTAATGGGGCTCTAGCATGCATTTGGGTCATGGAGTTGTCTAAGATCAAATCAAGTGGAAGTAGGTCAGAGAGTTCATAGTAGTTTATAAATGCCCTAAAATGTCATGTTAGAATCTGTCCTCAAATAAAACAACGTGTGCTTCTCCTCTGGCAGTGCTCAGTTTGTCCTTTCAGGAACAGGAAGTAATGGAAGTTCTACCACATTTTATGGATCTTTTCTATGTTACAGTTAAAGACACAGTGGAAAAGGAAACCACGTGGTGTTGCACAAGACGTACAGCAAGCATCTTTAACGTTGTGTTTATGGACTTCAACAGAGGCATGAGGAGAAGATGTCCAAACGCGCCACACTCATCTCTTCTCATTCTTCTTTCCTCTCTTCTTTCTGTGTCTCCTCTGTTTTGAGTGTTTAGTGTTTTTTTTGTTCAACTATATGCTATAGCATTTAAAAAAATGGAAATGTCAAATGTCTTGCGTTGTTTTAATTCAATGTTTATGTCAATATCCTCCAAAATTTGTCTCAGGCTTAATATAATTTGTCAGCAACTTTTTGCACTCAAACATTTAAATGTCAACAGCTAATGATGCATTTGAAATCAATATCTACCACTTACATCTGTACAACATAATTATAGGTATTTGTTTGAAAAACCAGCATCTTTTCAAAACTTCAGGAATAGAAAAGCAGGTAAAAAGCTTACTACAGTATTATAAAAGTTCATAGAGCATGAAAAAACAAGTCAATTCTCATTTGGATGGAAATTAAGCACATAGAAAAAGTTTGACAGAGCAAGTTGAAAGGTTCATTCCGCGCTCCCACGCAGTGACTTGTATCCAGCCGAGGTAAGTCCACTCACCTAGACCTTTGGATGCACAAGTGCCCATATGGAAAGCTTTTAGCCAAAGTATGGAGTGTACACTTCATATTTTCTGCAGTGTGTTTGTGCCTCGTGCCTGTCGGTATCTGCATGACCAGAAAACTGTGCTATATTTAAAAGGGTTTTGGTTTGTTCAGAACTACACTTTAATTCAAAATGGCCTGACTTTGTTGATTGCCAGTGGGTCAGTCTACATTAGTACTGGTGTAGACATTATATAAACTGCCTTAAAAAGGTTATTTAGTAAAAGTAAATTTGAGGATTTGTATAAATAAATAAATAAATTAAAAAAGAAATAAAAAAGGGCTGCCCCCCTAAAAAAATAAATAATAATTTATTTAAAAAAAAAACTTAAAGTTAATGTTTTATCAAAAATTACCATTTTTTATGATTGTGTAGTCCTCTATTTAACATTTCAGTCAAAACAATGCATTTGAATTATTATGTTAACAGAGTTTTAGAGTTTAACAGAGTTTAATAAAGCATCGCTGTGTAACAAAAATATATATTCTCATTAAATGGTTCTTAGACATGAGTTTAATAGAATCACTGATACATTTCAGCTGGAAAGAAACCCCCAATTTAAATGATATTAAATTCCTGGGGCAGAAATAGGCCAATACACTCGATCCTATAGCATTAAAATGACCATACCGTTTCAGAAGACGTTTCAAACTTGCCGAAACAAACCGCGTCCGTAAAATGGTGCCATACACAAGAAAAAATAAATAAATACATAAAATCATTTTAAACAGTCATTGTTTTTCCTAACTGTATTAAATCCTTCTAAAAAATAAAGTTGGTAATGTGTTGTAGCAACAAAAACTTGAAACTAATGCACACTGTAGAATTTCCAGGTGAGTATATAAAATTGTAATCTATGGGGATGTAAAGAAAAAAGGTTCTCTAATTTTTCCAGAAATCAATAGCACTCAATTTGGGTGCCCTTATTACAGCTGCCTCTGAATTTGAACCTCATCTCTGCCCTTGTGTGCCCCATTTATGCTCAGCATACAAAGGTTGTGTCACTGTCTTTTCTTACGCCACAACCTAGTGTTTTGTAAAAACTGTAACATTACTGTAACATTTTCTCACATGCAAGCTCTTTACACAGCAGCCCCAAAGTAAACCCGGCCAGAAAAATGCAAAGTGAAATCAGAAAGCCTATGGCTAATTTGCACACAAATACTGCACCGTATCTGTTTATATTCTTGTTTTTTAACTCATACATCATCTATTTTTTACTACACCGTGCAGTCCCATTTATCGCTCAAGCTGTGCACCTTTTAGGACAAAGTGAGAAGCAAGAAAGCCATAAAATGTGATCCTAAAAGGAGCTTATGACAATACCACAGTCTACCTTACGTCCTTGTATAATTTGGTCATTGTTTAACAATTACACAAGTTCTGTGTAATTTATCATTATACTTCACACACTGACTGACATGTTGGCAGCACTTGGACAGTTTTTCTAACTTTATTGTCTTATCTTTTTCCGACAGACTCATCAGTGGAGTTTGTTCACAGCAGACATGACTTGTTGGGAAAAGCTCATGCATAACTAATAACATTAATGAGGGTTCAGTCTAATTTAAGCATCCCAGGGAGATTTCCAATTAAGCCGCTATCCTTATTTACACCACCACGTCTTTTGTCTTTTTGTTTTCTACCCTTAGGTGTTGACGCATTAAAAGTGATCAGCTTCATGGGTTTTGTATTACCTCACACAATGAGTTTGCTTTGTTATACATTATAACACAGCACAATTAAGGAAACAAGCACAATGTCTTTGTATGGTGGACTACGTCAGTGAGTGATGAGGGCCTATTCAAATCCTCCTCCACAGAAAACAGCTCACTGAATGCCACCATCAGAGGGTATAATAGGAGGAGCATTTTAACTCATCCAAAAAATGGAGAACAAATTTCCATAATTTATATTGTGAAATGAGGAGAGGTTAAAACCACTCTCTGATGGAGGGTCAAGCTTGCTGCTGCTGAAGGACTGTCAGATCACTGTTTGACTAGAGCTGGGGTCAAACCTAACTGATGACATGAAAGCATTCGCTAACATTGTTTTTTTTTTTTTGTAAATTCATCCACTACACTGTTTTTTTGTGTGTTTCGAGAAAGAGTAGCCAAATGATATCTTTCCAGTGATCATTTATTGAGTGGTTGAGTAAGGCCGTATGTAGTTTTTGTTAAACATTGGCAGTGCTTTACAACTACTACTACTATAAAGTCAACACATAAGGTATAAGACAACCCTAAATTCCAGTCTGAGGCAGACTGACTCACACATCATTGATTTAAACTGTGCCATTTACTCCCAGTCTTTGTGCTAATCTTCTGCTAAAACAATTGGATTTAGCTCCCACAGTCATAAGAATGTGCTGAAACTGCCAGTGTTTTATGAGCAGGCTTTGAAACAGGATCCACCTCTGAGACTTGGACATTAAAAATGCACGAGCCATCCACGTTTCTTTCATCAACAAATGCCCTGAAACAAATCCTCCAAACACTTGTCTCACTTTTTTCCGATATCCCCACCTCAATCAGCCCCAGCCTTAAGCTCTTCACTGAAAAAATCTTTAAAGTTGCCCTTTACTTTGTTTAAAAGCATTGTTTAAAGCTCATATACTGTTATCTTTGACTTTGACCATGACACCCTTGGGGTTTTCTCACATTCACAATTTAAATGATTGCCTTCCAAGTCAGACTAAGATGCTTCTGTGCATTTTAAATGTCCAGCTATAGTAAGGCAATCATTTGGATTTATTAATGATATGTTATACAGTATAATACTACAAACCTAAAAATGTTTTAAACTAATGTACACATAAATTTCATGACTCCTGCATTTCTAAATACTAAATACATTCAAAAATGCATCTCAACCAAATATATTGGAGGTCATAAACAGCCTAAATTTATACCAATAAGTCAAATTCAAAACACTTTATTTGTCCCCGAGGGGCACAAGGTAGCTTAAAAAACATACTCTCCCACACAAACACACAAATAATCGACACACCGTACACTAGCTCCAATCAAAAAAAAATAATAAAATAAATAAATTTACTTCTCAAATAGCCATGTTTTTACAGCAGCCTGAAAGGACTAACCACTTCTGCATTGATATACAGTTTCTTCTACTGGTATCTGTGAAAATTTGTTGAAGACTGTGATTGTTGCAGGCCTTAGTGTTTAATGCCTCCTAAATCTTACTGACTCTGTTGAAGACTAGGCAACAATGATGTATGCTAAATAGAGTCATTACTGGCTAAGAACCCAACCTGAACTTTTGTTCTTACTGATTCATTATCTGATCAACTAGTCCCGGAGTTGTCAGTGTAAAGTGCCGTGCATTAATGTAATGCCCCAACCTGTGCCATTTTTCCCTCTGGCCTCTGACATTGCACGGGGTCAAAGAAAACTGACAAAACTGTGGTGTGTGGTAGTTGGAAGAAAAACGTCTCCACTTGCCCTCTTGTGTTACCCATGCTTCCCATATTTTCAAGGTGAATCAACTTCAACTCTTTCCTGTAGCTGTTAAAATTGTGCACTGGCCCAAATCCACTCGGAGATGGCGTCGAGCCATCCTTGCAGCGGCTCACTACTGGACTTCTGGTTGCTTCAAAGACAGGCTGGATCAAGACTCTTTATCACCTCTTGCCTATAAAATATTGATTCTGTGGCATGTGGGCTTTTAGCATGTGTCTGGAAGATATTTATTTCTCCGAGGATAAAAGTGGGGGGCATATTGTACACTGACTTTGCCAGGGCTGTAATAATTCAACGTAAAGTTTTTGATATATTGGTGTCAATGAAATGGCGCTCTACGTGCCCTTCAGGTCTAATAACTTCCTCTGTGCTTACGGCTTGCTCATAAACTGCTTTATATCACGTGTTATATAACCAGTTAATTTGCCCGTATTAATTCGGCGGTATTTCTTCGTCGGCGGTGTCAGCCGTAATGTAACTAGGAATTATAGAGGTGGTAAACTCTGAGCTGCAGCTGGTGATCATCATCCTGCAACAGCCGCCGCAGCCGAAAGTGAGATTAATTACATTTGGCAGGACACATTAATACTTGTCTCTTCTTGACAATTTTAGACAAAAAAATATCTACTGTATGCCACTTTCAGAGAGCTTGTTTAATATACTGAACACAAGCATGTCACTGAGAACAGATTCAACAAATATTACTAAGATAATTCTCCTTTGTTCCAATCAAATTAGCTGTTATACTCACAGCGGCAGTCGTCAGTGTGAAAGCTATAATATGGAAAAAAATAAATGAATTTTAGGTGACAAAATAGGCTTATTTCAGATAGTGGTCAGTGTGCACCAAAACAGATGTCTATTAAGTTCAGTCCACTGCACAAAAGCCTTAGTCCAACTTTCATCAACAACTGGTATTTAAACCACAGACAGCAACAAAAACAAGGCCTTTCTCAAGAAACACATTAGATTGTGCTGTCAGCCCAAATGCTAATAACCCATTTTACCTCCTGCTCCTTGTTTGCTATGGGATCATTGTTTTGTTGATTTTAGTAAAACAATTTATGTTCTGGACAAAGCTAGATAGACATTGTTTTTGCCGGTTCATGACACCCTTCTTGTTTGGGCTTGTTTAGACGTCTGTGGTTCACACAGGGTTTACATTTGAATCAAACCATAGCAAAGTTTAGTAGGAAGCAAACCAAAAAGTGTCCTGGAGCTGGTTTGGTGTGCGCTGAGGTGGGCAGCATGCACATACATCAAAGTGAACTGCCCTTACAGAGCAACACCACTGGAGTTCGTCTTAACCGCACCAAGCACACCCTTAGGGATGTTTGCCAATTTGTGAGCAGGCACTGCCATCTCACTCACAAACAAAAAACTAATGTAGAATAGCACAGACAAAAGTGAGTTGGGGCTTATGCGTGTCTCATAGCACAGCACTGTCTGTGCACTTTAAAAGCACATGTGATGATAGAGTGATGATACAAGTTTGAAAATCAAATCGAAGTAACCTATCATTTGTGTGAGCCACACTTTTTTATTTGACATTTCTTCCATGTAAAAATTGTGTAGATCTTATGGGAACCACAAACAATTTACAAGATCTAATGTCTAAGGTTTTCTCTGCACATATGGCCCATGTATTGACCATTCTTAGTCATATAACGTTGGCTAAGTCCAACACATCACTAATACGTCAAAACTATTTAATATGTGGCTCCTCCTCCTCTTTAATGTAAGCACTCAGTTTAATGCAGATTTAGAAGAACTGCACATTAACACCATCACTGCATTGTAGAATTTACTGTTGTTTTTTATTTGATTTTTTAACAAGAACAATAATATTTGTACGGTCAATCTAAATAACATAAAAAGCAAATTCATTGATTAAGACTAATTGAACAGTCTTATTGCAGTCGGAAATAAGGAGCTCATTGATCTCAGTTTCCACTGGCTGCTCTCTGTTTTTTAAAAACCTAGTGCAGGGGATGGTCCTTGTTGTTGTAATTGTCTAAACATTCAAATTATTTTAATGTTTCAGTTTTCAAATAATTTAATGTTTTATTAAGGCAGCTTTAAAAAAGAAAATCCCAACAGAGAGCAGAATTGTGAGATCACATGGAGTTGGTAAGTGTCCCAGTGTGAGCCAAACCTGATTTATTACACATAGTCCTGGGTTTTCCTTCTAGTTTAGCCTTGGACTTTTTTCTTTATCCCAGTTTATCCAGATTGAATCCCTCTTTAGTGTTAAAAACCATTACAATATCAGTGTCTCTACTGTATTGGTGGGCTCACTCAGTAAAGTGCTGTTTTTCTCACAGTGTTTTCTCCTTGAGTGCACTCCACTCTGGTCCGCCTGATGTTAGTCGAGCTGAGGTTTTGTTCTTCCGTTCAGAATGATTTAATCCGAGAGGAAAGGTAAATGAAGGGTTGCAGAGGAAGCTTTTCAGCAAGTCGGATGCCTTGCTGCTGGAGTTGCATTTTCAGCAATCGGCAGTTTGAGTCAGGCATTTAGCTCTTATGTTATGTTCCTTTCCCTTACATGCTCTGGATGCAGTAGATATAGTAGAAGATCTAGGTCAGCCAAGGGCCACAGATGTTTTATAATGTAGCTACAGCAATGTCAGACAGCTGAGGTTTTATATTCAGTAATTTTGAATTCTGTGCAGGGTTATGCTGAGTTAGTCCTGGTGTAGTTCTGGTTTTACAGAACAACAGCTCCTATGAGAGGTTATAAAACTACTTTTTTAAATGTCTTGATCTTGACTCAGATTCATACTCATTTTTTGTATGTCAGGTCTAGGTCTTTTGCCAGCACTGCAGTGGATTTTTATTTGTCCTCTACATTCTTGTGATTGGGTGAGGTGTACTGTGGCAGAGTGGTTATCATTTCCGCCTCACTGTAGGAAGGTCATTGGATCAATGTCTTTTTTGTTCCTTCCTGACTTGAGAACTAGAGGAAGAACAAGCCAGAAAATACAGCCCATTCTTAGAAGTAATTTGTCCTTAGCAAGCTTTTGGCACAAATTCTGCCTTGTGCTTTTGTGCTGTATGCAGTTTCTGTAAATTCAGATCAGAAGTCTGTGGAGATTCGGGGACAGTGGCTACTAGCACCAGCGTCTTCTAGTGAGGACGAAACATTAGCCTCTTGGTCGCGTTGGAATCAAAATGTGGTGCTTTTATGTTACACTCTCCTGTGTACTTTTATGTTACACTCTCCTGTGTATAATTGGCTTCCTCAGGACCTCACATTCACATATTAAATTTGAAATATTCACCTTTACCAGCCTACTATTGACTCTCACTGTTACTATGCAAGTAACATCAAAGTTTGCCTACCAAATGTGTTGATGTCAGTACAGTCATTTTCAAGAGAAGCCCAGTGTTGTTCTTCTGCTTAATGGGCCTGTTGAGCCAAGGGTTAAGCAATTGGTCCCAAAGAGCCTATCTTCCACATCTTCCACATTCCAGCAACACTTAAAATAGTAACTCTACTGTTAGCATTCACAAACAAACCAGAGAGGAATGGAGGATGAAGGGTATGCATGTGGTACAGTGCGTAGAATTTAGAAATGCAAGGGACTGAAACCCTGCCCGGCATCAACAAGTAGAGGTATTGACGGACAAGTCTAGACTGTAGATCATTACAGGAACGTGAGGCCTCTCCTCTAGTCAGCTTGGACAAAGAAAACAAAAAGTGAAGCACTTTGCATTTCAAAACATAACCCTCCAGAACTACACTCAAGATGATAAAGTAAAGGCTAATTGTGTTTATTAACCATTTGAAGCATATGTCATATTGTCTCATAAATCAGGCTGAATGTTGTACTTTGAGCTGAGTTTCAGCTGCTCCCGTCAGGACTGAAGTTTAAAGTACCTGCCTGTAGAACCAAGCAGCACAAAAATAGTTTTGTCCCAGCAGCCATTACTACTCTGAACAAGTCAACTATACTACTCTATAATCTATTTTTTAGATCATATTTATTATTTTTGACCTAAAATATCTGTATACTGCCTCCCTTACATGTCCTACTGCTGTCCTGTTGTTTGGAGACCCTTTTACTGATCAAACAGTACAAATAAAGTTACCCTAACTTTAATCTTAACCTTTTTCTTTTAGACAAAGTTTGCATTTTTTCCCACTTTGTAAAACAAAACATTGCATTTATTGTCTACACTTCATTAACACAAGCACAACCTGTGGCCTTAAATACAATTAATATTGGGCGCCAGCTGACTGCAGTCTTCAGCTCCACCCTTTAAAAAGCTTTTTAAAAAACAAGACCACTTGGGACCCAGCTGAGTCCCAAAAGTCCTGAGTGTACGCTTTTTGGGGATGCTTCGGATACCTTGCCACTAGTTATATTATACATGCAGATATGTTTGTATTGTTTATGAAATATAAGCAGTCTAGAATAACAATAAACAGAACCATACATATTTCTTTACAGCATCTTCATTCCTCAACAACATAAATGTGCGGTAGACTCATGTTAGTCAGTGGCTAAAGACAAGAATGTGTTGGTGGAGGTTTTGACCTCACTGTACTTTACTCTACTTTATCTACATAAACAGTGATGACATACAAGTGCCAAGTTGTGTTTCTACATCCATCATCAATTGCATTAAAAGCAAACATTAAAAACCTACATTTGAGATAATCTTCTTGGAGGTAAAGCCATAAACAGCAGAAATAAAAGAAACAGTATTCAAAGAAACTTGAACTATACATTTAGAGGTTAATAACAATTTATCAGATTTGTATTCTCTAACCCTTCTTTAAAGATGAAGAGAGAGCGTGACAGATCAACAGTGACTGCATGACGAGGCACGCTCCTGTCCCATGAGTACACATTTCTTGCCAGAGCATGTCACATTAACACAAATTTCGACCACTGACTGAATATATAAGATGTGCATTGAGAAGTAACAGATCCAAAAATCTGGGCATATCATCAGCAGGAAGATGGAGCTGTTGGAGTCAGTGAGGGACAAGAGGACGCTGAACAAACTGCTCTCTATCATGAATCCAGCCCACTCTTTTCTCTTCATTTATAGCATTCTCAGGTGTTTTCTAAAATGACTCACCCTTATGCAACAGCGACGCCTCAATAGTAACAATTCTGTCCTCTCCTGTTTATTGCACCTTGTTAATCAATATTTATAAAGGCACTTTTGTCTTGCATTTATGCCTATGTCAATCTCAAAATGTTGGTTTTATATTATTTTATGGTATTTACTCTTACTTCTGTTTTGTTCTGTTTTGTTTATATGCAACTGAGCTGCTGAGACTTGGCCATTTCTCTGGAGGTCCAAGTGATCTGATCATGATCTACGCCCATTCGTCTAAGTGTGACTGTAATCTCAGTATCTCTTTGAACACAGGACAGGCATGTTGTAAGAAAGAGAAACTAAAGTGGTCGCCCTGTACTGAAAACTCTCCTGGTCCACGTGACATTCCACTCTAAATCTGGACAGTTATACATCCAATACTACGCCACACTTCTGAGTCAGTTTGAGGCTCTTCTCCTCCTGACCGCATGGAGGCGCCGCAGACCCGCATTCCGTCTCGCTTGCGCGCCGCTTGACAGTGCAAAAAAAAAAAAGTAGCAGCAGAGGAAAAGGAGAGGAGGAGGAGGAGGAGGGGGTCTCTCTCTCTCTCTTTTTTTTTTTGTTGAAACGCCTGTGATCAGATGCTCCCCGTGCGGGCTATGGAGGGAGCACAGAGGCAGCGCTTCTGGGGGATTTAGGAGCTGAATGGAACTGAGAGCACAACTTCACTCCAGTCCGCGTCCTTTCGCTGCTTTTTTATATCTCCACAACTATAAACCCCCGCGTCTACTGGACTTTTCACTCTAGGATTCTAGTGACAAAACGCTGGACTTTACTTCTTGTTCTTCTTCTCATGCAAACATGTATCCGCTCGCTTCTTTGCTGCTGATGCTGGCCAGTAGGATCTACGCGGACAGTATGGAAAGTCCAACAGGTAAATGACATGGCGTTGTTGTTTTTTTTTTGTTTTTTTTTTGCACGCACCTGTTTATAAATGTACGCGTAAAGTTGGAAAGTTACGTCGCTTTTGCTGCTCATTCGAGACATACGCGTAGGAAAGCATCGCTGTATGTCAGTCCGTCTGGCAGTGAAAGTGTGAAAAGTTGATGTGGTTTGCACAAAGCACTGATTGCATTAGGAGACAGCACTTTGTACTTCTTTGTCTAAGAAAGACATTTTCTTCAACCTCAGTGCATCGTTACGTACTTTGTCTAAGAGTTCTTTCTGGTTGAAAGCATGGCACTCTAAGTATAAAAATGCCTCATGTTGCAAATACATTTCATTTACTCACATTGTGCACAAGTGGAAGTTATTGCCATTGTTCAGACTTGTTCAAAAATTGTAAAAAGACACTATCACGACATAGGTGTGATTGTGGAATTGGAAACCACTTTCTTCCAAGTATAATCCTTCTTTCATGAAGACATATGCTGTCTTTCCAGAAGTGAACGTGATTCTTCAAACTGATATGCCTTCATTATCTTTCCCAATCTGCCCAAACTACATTCAAACCTGAAATTGTGCACTAAGTATCTAGTGTCAGTGGTTAATCATATTCAAATGTCTGACTGGGATTGCTTTGAAATCAGCCTACATTAGATTGAACTTGTGCACCCAGGTCGAAATGCAAATTGTAGTCTAGTGTCTACATTTCAGTGTTTTACCCTGGCACCACACATTTATCATTTATCCAACTGAGTTTAGATTTTGCCAATAAACCAGCAAATTGTATGACAGTGGTTAATTAAATTGTAAATGGAATTGGTCCCAAGCCAGTTGTCCTCTGTTTGTGACCTGACCATTTACTGCACTGTAACACAAGAAGGAACTTTTCCTTGTTTTTTTTTTTTTTCTATGGCTGATGTAGGCTGAGAAGTTGTGTCATGTTCGTAGTGTTTATAGAACTATCTGCATAATAATATTGCTGATGCAGGAGCAGTTTTAGATGGCAATATTTAGTATGTTCTAAGCTGGTTAATCAAGTTTTGGCAATGCAGCACAGATGAATTAGTGATGTCAGTATTGTGCCCCAAATAACAGCACTGGTGGCTGATCTAAATATTCTTAGCAGGACTTTGAAAGTGTTCCCACAGAGGGGAAAGAGAGACGTTAAGCCGTGAAACCTGAAATCCACCGGGATAGATAACTTCAAGCCTCTCTACTTTGCCCCGTGGCGAGTTTCAAACGGCTAATTTCCTGTCTTTTCTTTTGAGGAACGGTTTGTGCTTGTGGTCATGCCCCGTCTCATGTAAAAGTGCCAGTTGGGTAATGGGAAGAATGTCGCACGGTGCTCTGTTTATAAATAGTTGGCTACACGGGTATTGGTTACACAGACGGTGCAGAAGCAGTTGGTGAACAGACGTGCCCTGAGCCTCTCCCTGCTCTCGAGGATCCTGCAGCTTGCTCAGACAACATCCAGCATAAGACTCTGACTGGCACATGTTGCAACAGACAGCGCTCTCGCTCCGTTTGATTAGCTGTCTGTGGAGGGCAGTGAAAGTACTGGGCCGAGAAACAGCTGGTGTCAACTGTCCATGTTGCACTGTTACTTGTTAGGAGCTAAAAAAGAAAGTGAAATGTGGGACAGTAAACGCACTGTCCTTGGCTATAATCGAGCCTTTGAGCGCTATAATGCTCTGTTGGCAGATTTTGAATTTTCTTTATGTGGCCTACACTTATTCTTAATTTAATTTATTATTGAGGGTTTTGACCAAATTAAAACTCAGATTTTTGGTTTATCACAAAGATAAATACTTTAAGTGGGATCTTGAAAGCCCTAAATGCTGTTTCAGCAAATATTGATTTTTCTTTTGTTTTGGCTACATCTATTGCTGTATTTTGTCAAAACATTACTGAATGTTTTTACCAAATAAAAACTCTTGGGGGTGTCATATGTATAACTGCTTGGCTGTGTTATGTGTAGGCTAAACCTACACATTTCAGACAGAAAGTCTTTTTTTTTTTTTTTGAGGGTGGGGGTGAAGGGGGGGTATTTTTTTATGACATACTTGTTTTTTATGACATACTTGTTTTTTATGACATACTTGTTTTTTTGACATACTTGTTATTAACAAAGCCACAATGAGAAATGCTAAAGTACTTGGTTAAAAGTGAGGCCTTGAGCGTTATTCTGTTATTTTGTAAACTTTTTGGGTTTTTCCAGTGACAGTATAGCCTACCTACAATTATTAACTTTTCCCAAAGTCAAGTGTTTTAATCGAATTGAAACTAACCTGCGAAATGGGGACTGCTAACTTTTTAAATATTTTTTCTGTTCTGTACAAAGAATTGGTCCCTCTTGGGTCCGAGTTTGATTTCAGGGCAAGACAAATGGGTGGAAGTTAAAAAAAAAAAGAAAAACAAACCTGACCCACAGTACAACAACCAGACTATTTTTCAACCCACTCTTTAAGATAAACAATTATAATTGATCAGTGGTTTTGAGCTCAGGTGGAAGTCAGGATCAATGGATGGGATTCTGGACCCTCTTAACTTTGCAAAGAAATGCGGTGGGTCTGGCTGGCCAAGATAAAATTGCATGGCACATTAAAAGCTAAAGTAGTCTTTACTATATAAATATTCCACATTCAAGTTTGCAAAATGTCATGCAGCAATAGTTATATGTTTAGCTGCTTATTAATGTAATTTGGGTTTTGTTTTGTAAAGTTCTTTTCTAAATGCCTTGTTACTATGGTGCCATGTTCATGTATGTGGTGAAATTGTGAAAAGACTAGCACTTGCCTTGTTTAGATGAGTGATACTGTCACAGAAGAACTGTAGCAAGATGAAAAACCAGTCACAAGTTGACAGCCGTTTCCATTGTTGCCTGTGTAATCCTGTAAGATCCCGTTCCGGCATTTTGACAGGAGTCTTTGTGGCTTTGACGTTCATCAATGTCTGGTTGCGTCACTGTCCTGTTACACTGTGTTGATGTGCACAAAATATAGCCACTGGTGTCTGTGCTGTAACCATTAAATCATGTGATAAATGTAGATGATTGTGGATGCTTAGATCCAACTTAAATAGAAAAGATAAAATCATAAAGGGTCGTCATACAAGTCAGGGTCTGCACCCTCTCTGGAACCTAATTTTGAATCGACTCAACTTTTAATGACCATAACAGACCTTGATTCACAAAGAACAATTGTCAAAACAAACTGGTACTTTCTCCATCAATTCAGACAATATCACCAACCCCACAGGAGCCCCAAATATATTTACACATTCGATTTTGATTATTTTGATGTTGTTAAATACGACAAATACATTTTTAGTATTATATAGATATATAATAAATATATTTTGAAATACATGTATTAAATGGTTTATGGTATTATGAGAGTGAAAAGAACAAATGTACTAATAACTTAAAAAAAGGTTTTGCACAAAATTAGGGCTGCACTATATATCGCAATTCAATCATTATCGCAATACTAAAGATTGCAGTTTTTGTATCGCAAAGAATAACTTGTTTTGCAATAACTCTATACTCTTCCACTTTATATACTTGTACTTTATTTCTGTCAAAATCATCCAAAATTATCCAAACAAAGTTTTAAATAAGACCGTTAAATGAAAAAAGTCCTGGTTTAGACCTGGTTCTTTTCTCTATTTAGTCCTAGTTGATACCTTTAATCCTGGTTTAGTCCTAGTTTAATCTTTAATACTGTTTTAATTCCTGCTTTGATGAGTGGACGTTAGTCCAGAGAGTGTTGTCAAAAATTCTGGTGCTTTGATATGGTATTATATTTGATATAATATGTATTAATCTATGATAACATGACAGTTAATAAACAAAACTGTTCATATTTTTAAGGTATTGTTTCAAGGTTAGTAGTCCAGAGCGTTATATTTGATTATTTTTCCTGTGAAATAGCAGCCAACATCATTACTGCAACATTTAAACACATATTAAATATATTATATATATTATATATCACATTTTCCCGGTATCATGCAGACCTACACAAAATTGTGTTTTTACAAAAACATATTAAGATGTATTAACCAACTTCTTGGCCCTAACTAACTTAGCAACCCTCATTATGAACATTATTTAGGGTCATGTTGCAAGGGCCAGCAATTCAGCTGCACATAATTCACCCGATGGTGTTGCTCAAAAGCAAATATATAGATTACAAGTAAAGGAAATTTCCACCACAATTTTATAAGGATGCATCTGATTTAAAAGCATGAAAATGTATAGTGTGTTGTCCAGTGAGACTTTGTTGATTTGTCTTTAGAACTCGTTTAAGTGCTGACGTCTAAAACTACTTTTAGTGAACTGTGACCTGAATGGATAAACACAAACTGTTTTGCTGTAGAAGTTCTAGATTGTTCACTGTGCTTAAATTGTTCTGGACGTAGACCAGTTCAACTCAAAGCACCAAGGTTATAAACCATATAAATAGCTTTCAAAATACCTTTACCAAATGCTTTTGCTAGCTTCCAAGAGATTTATGGCAACATGTTTAATGGCTTAACTATGATGTTATGTGCACAGACCACCCTAACATCGTCTTTCATTGTCTTTAGTGTCAGTGGTTGTGGCTCAAGGCTAATCCAACAGAAAAAAGCTTGACTTAACACGCCAGCGCAAATGTGCAGGCTGTAAGTGGGAAGCTCACACAAAAGCCAATGATGAAATATGCTTGTTACGAAGGAAATAACACAGTTTTTTAATAGAACAATAGCAGGTTACGTAATGGCAGCACATTGTTCAGGAAAATGAATCCTATATGTAATTATAGTTGTGGATAATGAGACGGCAAAAGAACAAGGGTGGTTCGGATGCCAATTCTTTAAGTAAAAAACTTCGAAGGTGTCCAAGATGTGGGAGTAAGCTCCAGAATGCAGCTTTAATTGTCTGTTTGGCTGGATTAAAATAGGACTAATTAAGCATAAAATGGATAAAAATGACCCGTTAGAGATAAAGCAGGCTTCTTTGCAGAACATTGCAGCATTCGCCGATGAGTGCATTTGAACCAGTCCGAGTGGGTGGGTCGAGCTCGGAGCATGCGGACGTATTTAACTAAAGCAGCCAGACAAATGGGATTGGGTGAAAGGGGGAGGGAAGTCAATAAGGCCCTTTACTTCTCAGTTTGATGGCTTTTGAAAAACAGTAATTGCTTCGACAGCCGTTTTGTTGGACCGTTATTGGCAAAAAGCAAACTTGTTAAGATGTCTGACGGAATGGGGTTTTAGTTTTTGCTATTAATCATCACTGCGGTGGAAGTTTGCCGGCTTGGAAAGAGCTGAGAGACCTGACAAAAATCTAATGTCTATATAGAAATAGAAAAGAGGAATTACTTTTTATATTTACCTAAATGAAGTTGCTGGTTAATAATTTGATGAGTGAGAACCTTCACTGACAATTTAAAGCATTGCTTATTTCCTTAGTGTTCTGAGGTCCATCCATCTTTCTACAAATCAGAATTAGTGCTGTCAGATGTTTTCAGATGGTCCAAGTAGACTGGTTTAACTGACATAATTTAAGAATATAAAACAAAATGAAACCAATCATCTTGTCTTTACATACTTTTTCTGCAATTTCATCCTTTTAATATTGCAAGATCAGTATTAAAGACTGCTCTTGGTGTCTAGCTAACCAGACCATCTACAAAATATCATGGAGGGACATCATACTTAATAGTCAAGTCTTACTTTATAGTCGATTCATTGTTGCTGCATAATCTTTAACCAAAGCACATCTTGAGTTGTCAGGTGTTAGTTTTTCTCGGCCAATTTACTCCAGGAATTGTCAAGCAGGGTCCATGTTGGAATCCCCATTTCGGTGGTTGACAGTGGTGAGCGTACTATGTCTGTCCATTATTGGCTCTATGTAACCATGCATGCCTGTCACTAGCACCTGTTCTTAATGGAGTTGACAGTGCAGCCAGATCGCATCGGCCTCAGCCTGTCTATGGTCTCCTTGGCAGTGAAAAAAAAAAACACAAACTGGCACCTGCTTTGGCTCCCCAGGTATTCCAAACATGTTGTTTTTCTCCCTAAATGCCAACAAATGATTATTGAGCAGATGGAGCAGTGCCAGTAAGCACCATGCTGCCTGTCAAGCCCATCGCTCAACATGTTCAGACAATAAAGTTAATTTGCTCACCTCTAGATATCCTCGGTGAACGGCAGTATTTAATTTAACAAAAAAGCTGCTGCGTTTGTGATTGCTTCCCTTAGTGACTCATTTGATTGCTAACACAACCACCGCACAGCTCTGGGTTTTATTTCAACAAGCTCTATAATGATGTGCTGGATGGAACGCTTCATGGAATCAGGCAAATTGTTGAGGGGAATAAACTCATAGTGCATAGCATGCACGCATCAGCTGCCGGAGAACAGCTACTGGTGGAATCTAATTTTGGATTTTGCTTTCCGCTAAAGATATGCAAGGCACTGCTAATTGAATTCATGTATGTCCTGCCCGGCAGCCTCAAGTGTCCACGACTTTAGATCATACTCAAGATGTCATCTGGCTTTTGGGCAGTTTCTAAAAAAGCAAGCCAACTGCCACAAATCATGTCTGAAATTGTCCATGCAGCAGAAAGAGTGGGGCTATTGATTTAAAAGCAGAACGATGGCCTATTACCTGATTGCAAAGTAATGGGGCTGACAGTAGTTTCTGTGAAAACCTTGACTGCATTTTATGGCAGCAAAATGTCTCTTAATTCCTCTGCTATTTTTCAGAGAGGAAGTATCATCAACATCAACCCGACAGGACTACTTATCTTGTCAAATCAGCAAACACACAGCTTGGGATATTCATCTGAAAATACCTGTGCCTTTTGGACAGCATGATTATATTGTCAATAGTCTAATCTAAATATTATTTGAGTATATTACTTTCCCCTCTTGTAGCAGACCCATTTACCTTTTTAAAATGGGACCTTTTTGGGCCACATAGAAGCATTCTTTTTGTCTTTGGAACTTGGGCGTCTTTTGCTGTCGTGGAGATGTCACAACCAATGGAAATAATTTTATGTGTTTTTATTTATATTGTGTAAATTTCCTTACATTAGACTAGGCTATAGTGAAAAAACACATTTTCCCCAAATGCTTAAAAATACTAATAAAAAAAAAGTAAATGTACAAATCCGAGAGCTGTCTGTTATGTTGCCTCCCTAATATCTCCTATTGTATCAACCTTTCTTCCAGCAGAGTGATAGGAAAGAGGTTTCTTATTTCAAGGACAGTTGACTTGAAATCATTGCTACCTGCTCTCCGACAGGGTCCAACTGTAGGGAATGGCAGGTGTGATTGATGGTGAGAAATACCATTGTTGGAAGGTGTGTGCGCTTGTGCTAGTTGGACAGTCAGATATGCAGCGGCATGTCTGTTCCGCAGTGATGGCTTCCTGTCCATTTAGTTCAATCCCCAGCTCTTTGTAATATTCAACCGCAGCCATTACGCCGAGATTTGTCACCGCCGTCGACACAAGCCATGAATAATCTCGATGAATATTCCTCTATGGCTCGTGCTGCCTGTGTTTACACTCTGCGGCAGAACCAATTGTCCGAGCTATTCCCCGGTCATGAAACCTGCGCTTGGAACTGTCACCACTGATGACAGTTTGATGTGAGTCGTGACGCACGCAGGCTTCGGTGAATGTGTCGCTCAAACATCCCACACGGCAAGCGCCAAGCTTTCTTTGAGCGGCACACTCAGCAGGCTGGGGTCAAAGTTGAACAGCGGCATGATTCTTATGGTTGCGCTGTCAGCAAGTGTCATTTCAAATAGAGATGAAATTTGGGACCAAACTGTGGCAAACCTTGAGTTTCAAAACACTTTTGGCCTAACAGCGATATGACCTCAAATCCATTTCTGTGCATTTTGTTATTTGTTGTAGTATATAGCTAAACAGAAAAGAAATAAATCAAAAATATATTTTATAGTATATATTTACATTGGTTTCTTTTACATTGGTCTATCTTCGATAAATAGATTTAAAGCTCCTTAGACTGGAAGTTCCGATTGTTCCTCCTCCTACAGCTGCCCGGAGAGGACAAACTGAGCTCTTCAAAGCACACTCATGTTTCATTTTGGGCATCTTTTAAGTGAAATCAACATCAGACCGTTTCCACAGGATTATGTCACTGTAGGGCTACTATACCTCTGAATGGAAAACTGTTTATATTACTTTAGTAAAACAAAAAATATTTAATAATACAACTAAAACAACTTCATATTGGTCTGTCCTCAATGCTGCCTCACTTTTTTCTTGTTAGGTTCAGTGTTTCCTCAGTTTTTTTATTGTGAAGAAGCCCAAAGCTCACACACAGATCACAACAGAAGATGATTTTTTTTTAGCAAGCCACCTTTCTCCAAACTTAAAACAATTCTTCTAAACAATCTTTGGACATTATGGCACCATTTTGTTTGTTCTCACTTTGTACAGTGGAGCTCGCAACAGGAGGTACACAGATTGTATGCTGCATTATCCATTATATTTGATGGATGTTTGCATTTTTGCATCAGTGCAATTGGATTGTGGGCCATAAAATTATGTATTATTACACCACAATTTTCCAGGGCTTACGTAATGCTTCACAGTCTATAGTTATAAATTGGTTACATCTTTATTTACATTTGGGCTTCTCGCTTACAGCAAACAGCAAAACAATATAAATTAGGAAATTTAATTTGTATTATAAAATGACAGTTGTTTGGATCAGTGTCTATTTTTGTGAATGACGTATTGTTTATTGCCACTCAATGATATTGATCTGTGGGGTTGAATTTTGTGATTTTAGTTTAGTTATTTTGTGCAACACTCTAGGTACTGCTGTACTTATGGACCTGTGTTTATCTCTAAAAGTTTTCTGTTTAGTCCCAAATGTCATTAATGTAGAAGCACAGCTGATAAACTCAGGTTGGATTAATTGTCAAACTACAAATTCACTTCCCTCCTCAAACTGTAGCTTCCATTTTAGAAAAAAATAAATCAGTGATATAGAGCAAGACCCGGGGTGTGCAGGTCCCAAGGTAGCTGTAGATATTACACTTTAAAAAGTAGGCGTTTAAACTTATCAAACCACTGGGCCTCAGAGTGTCCCCGTGGCACATGAGAGATATTAAAGTTGAGGAGAAACTTGTGAGCGGGAAAGAAGAAGTGAAAGAAATGAAATAAATAATATGACATGCGGCTCAGTGGAGTGAACAAGGGCACTGCGGCAGAAGGCTGCTCACCCCTGTCAAGGTTAGCAGTGACCCCCCTGCGCACAGCGGGGGAGGCTACGCAGCGTGAGCAGCAACACCTGTGTCTGTTAGCACCGCGGGACATCTTCATCAGCGCCTCCTTCACTTCCTTGTCCGAAATGTTTACTCCAGTCACTGTCGGATATTATTTTGAATGTTACATGAAGCCTCATCTGTACCAAGTGTTACAAACCGAGTCAGGCTGGTATGGCATGGTTTGGAATGGCAACCCCTAAACTAGCAATTGTGGCATATGTAGTTGGGTGGCAATACTATTTACTAATACTTA
The DNA here is from genome assembly GCA_024349245.1 of Neodontobutis hainanensis. Taxonomy (NCBI): domain Eukaryota; kingdom Metazoa; phylum Chordata; class Actinopteri; order Gobiiformes; family Odontobutidae; genus Neodontobutis; species Neodontobutis hainanensis. The sequence continues at coordinate 878,520 of JALDNG010000104.1, read as the reverse complement.
TTCTGGAAAACTCAAATGGTCCCCAAGTTGGAAAAAAATGAATAGAAGTCAATGTGACATGTCTGTGAAGGTTCTCAGTCATCCAGGTCATCTTGAAGAAAAGGTTAGAGCAAAAGTCAATGTAGCACAACAAATTTTGGTTCTCTCTCATCTTTTTCTCATGTCATTCATTTTCATGAAGGTTGTGTTGTCTTAAAAGATCAAATGTAATGCAATGGAAACTATAGTCACCCATATCCCACAACACAACCCTAGATAGGTTGGGGAATATGGATGAATGGGAATCAAAAAAATAGTTTGTGACTCTCCACCGACTTCAATTCAGATTGCTTTTAAGTTGGGAACCCATGAGCTCTCCCAGAGAGGGCTGTGACTCTCTATAAGCTCTCAATAGCAGTGTCAACTACATCAATAATCTAAGCGTCTTACTAATGCTAAACAAGTTGTATGAAATGTGTTGGAAATGTAAACACCACGGCAGTATCTAAATCAAAGTTGTGACTAAGCTTGGCTGATGTGAGAGAAAATCCAAATAAATAAGCAGTAACAGAAGAACATTGTTTCTGCTTGTTTCTCAGCCCCAATTAAAACCGCCAAGAGAGCTGCAGTGGCTTTACACATTTTAAGTGACTCCCTGTTTCCTGTCACTGTGCCTGTGATGATTAGAGTTCCTCTGTTACTGCAGGTTACCAGAACAGTGATACATCATGCTTTCTTTGAAACCCCCTTACCATATTTTCTTCGAACTGTAGCCTACAACTTAACAAACAAAGCTGTAAGTTATCTTTGGGATGGGATGAGCCACATCAGTTCAAATCCCAATGCTGCAATTGGTGGGGTATAGTTTATAATATTCATATAAAGTCCACAGAGACTGGTATATACTGTATGCATCATATTGTTGATGTGAGCAAAAGTAGTTTCACTGCAGAAGCTGTGTCAATTAACCACCTGTTGCCATGACAGTCCCATCGATGCATCAGATGGACATATGGGACAAAATTTCCAACTAAGTCCAACTTTTGCATCAAGTTGTCTTGAAATAACCTGGTTTGATGCCACACATGGATAGAATAAAATATTTCTTTCTTATATGTCCTTCTCAGGCCTATGTTTATCTTAAGGTTGTTATTTCAAAGCCTGAACAGAATCAAGGTTTTCTCAGCTCAGACTGCTAAACTAACAGCCTTTTCAGTGTTGTTCAAGGCAAGCGTAGAAAAAGGTTTTAAATCAAGCGATATAGATACTTCTGTGCTCATTCTGGCAGAATTTGTGAATTTCTTGTGCCATGTTTCAGAGAATATGAATAATAATATGAATAATAACACTAAAACACTTTTTTTTCACTCATAGTTAGTGGTTGGATGAAGCCATTTATTGTGTTTACTCTTTTTAAATCATAATGACAACAGAAACTACCCAAATGACCCTGAACAAAAGTTTACATACTTCAGTTCTTAATATTGTGTACTGTCACCTTTAACATCAATGACAGTTGAAGTCTTTTGTGGTAGTTGTGGATGAGGCTCCAGTTCCTGTAAATTCTTGGGCTGTCTTACATGAACTGTACATTTGAGATCTCTCCAGAGTGGCTCAATGATATTGAGGTCAGGAGACTGAGGCCAGTCCAGAACCTTCACTTTATGCTGCTGTAGACAATGACAGGTCATGTTCGAACGTCCAAGTACATCATTTGCGCAAAGTTATTTATGGGTTTTTCTTTGCATCCCGATCAATTTTCCTGGAAGTTTGTGGCTGAAATATTTGACCTGACCTTTTAATTAACCACTTTTTAATTAGAGTTGATTGGCATTCTCAATTCCTTGGATATCTTTTTATATCCCTTTCCTGTTTTATACAGTTCAATTACCTTTTCCTGCTGATCCTTTGACAATTCTTTTGCTTTCCCCATGACTCAGAAAACAGAAACAATGCAGCACTGAATGAAAGATGCAAAGGTCTGTCATGAGCCCAGAAACTCACTGACCTTTTATACACAAACATTGATTACAAGAAAACAGATCACAGGTGAGGATGATTACCTTTAGTAGACATTCAAACCTGTTTGTGTCACTTGTGTGAATGTTATCAGGCCAGAATCACCAGAGTATTTAGATCAGGGTCATTTGGGAAGTTTCTGTTGTTGTTACGTTTTAAAAAGATAAACACAATTGTTTTACAATAAATGGCTTCTCCCAACCACTAACTATGAGTGAAAAAAGTTGTTTGTGTTATCATTCATATTCTCTGAAAAATGGCCAAAAAAAAAATGAACTGAAAAGGCTGTGGAGGTTACTCTGTTAGTTTAGCAGTCTGAGCTGAGAAAACCTTGATTCTGTTCAGGCTTTGAAATAACAACCTTAAGATAAACATAGGCCTGAGAAGGACATATAACAATGAAATATAAAAAATATAAATGAAACTTATGAGCACCTTGTGCCAGACTGGGTTAAATGTGATGCAGCCTTATTGCATCCTGGCTTGCATTGAAACATCTTTTGAGAGCCTAAAATAAGTTAAATACGCCTTACATTATTAAAGACATTTGTGAAATCAAGATTGTAAATTCTGAGCGTGGGTGTCCTCAGTGGGAATTTAACCTCCAACCCTGGCAATGGTAGTGCTGTGCTGTTCTGGCTCGGCCTTCTCGCGACTTAATCCATCTGTGCTCTTTCTGTCTATTTTACAATCTCCTCAGTGAGCACATTTTTCATTGATTCTGTCTCTTTCTTCCTTCTCCTTGCCTCTAACTTATATGCAGTGTGCAGGGACTGCTTTGGCACTCATTCAAAGGAAAGTGGCATTTTGGCAATAATCTGAAAGAATTGCACCTGGGCCAGCATCTGCTGTGTTTGCCTTCCAGACGCACACTGCATCAGGAGTGAGTACAGGGGGTCACAGCCCTCCAGCCTCTGAGCTCTTGCAGAAAAAACGTAAGGATTACATTCATGGACAAGGAGCTGGCGATGCACACTCTGCATAGGAATGAGTGAGCCGTAACATCTCACGCACAGGGGAAGTGTAAGCAGAGCCGTGGAAGATTGAAAGCACACACCTCTGAAATCCTTCTTCCACTTTATGAGATGTATCACTGCTGCTGGCCTAAGTACACAGTGGTGAGCCTGCCATTATATGAGGCTCTGAATCACAATTCTCCAAGTGAAGGTGAAACGGTAGGGCCAGAGCTATACTTCTGTTATTTACACATGTAAACACATTCACCTGGTGTATTCAGCAGTGGCTCAAAATTGGATTTTACATAGACCTGTAAAAGTAACAATGATAGGAACTATTCATTTATTTATCTTCTACCACTTGGTAACTCTTTAGTGTTCATGGGGGGCTGGAGCCTTATTCCAGCTGCTTTGGGCCTGATGCAGGTTACACCTGGAAAAATAGCCAATCAGTTGCAGAGCTGACTAATCAAAAATATTAAATGTGAATTTTTGCATAAACCAACCTTGATTGTTGCCATGACATTTTGAAGACATTTTGGCTTCCCCTACACACTCAAACTGAATTTTAGCTCACAGGAAAATCTCCCTATTGGACTAATGCTTTTCCAAATCTTGTTGTATGTTATAACACTTTATGCAAAGTCTTTTGTTCCACTGTCTACAATTGTGTCTGTGATATATGTTTATTATTTGTTTTATGGCATGCAAAATTTCTCTTTTGCAACTTGTGTTGTATTTTATAATATAAATAAAATAATGATGGATTAGATTTATATTGCACTTTTCTCACATTATTTATTCACTCCACAGTCACACACTGGTGGTGGTAAACTAATCCTGCAGCAGCTCCCTAGGGCAGACTGATTAATACGTGGCAGCCATTTTGCGCCCACAGCCTCTCTGACCATCACCGAACATACTCTCACAATCATGCATCAGTGCAGTGGCAGTGAAGGCAAGGAGGGTGAAGTGTCTCACCCAGTGACACACTGACACTTTGAACTGCCGGTGTGTAGGATGACCACTCTACCACCTGGAGACACTGCCTCCATCTTAGGGTGAACATACTGTATACTTGCTGCAGATACCAGTAGGGATTGTACATGTTCACATTTTCTAATGTGTCTCAGACCTTCTGTCAATGTGCCTTGTATATGTTCTGTTTCTTTTACCATTAGCCTGCCGTGGGACGACAGGTTACATGATGTCTTCATGTTGATTAATGTACACTGTCCCATATTGAATAAAATGAACATAACCTTTAGTCTCAAGTGTTAATGTCTCGCATTTTAATGTCCCATCCATTATCCCAACTTCTCCTTTGAAATTCTAGAACTAGACTAAAGATCTGTTTAAATGGAGCGGCTCACAGGACAGTTGGGTGTGAGCTGTTGGTCCTAGAGGACATTCACAAACAAAGACTTGCTTCTCGGGCATTACAGATCATTAATGACCCAACTCAGCATCTTTTTAGTGAAATCTTTGAGCTCCTCCCCTCTAGAAAGTGTTATTGTTCTATAAAAAGCACTACATCTTGACACGCAAAAAAGCTGCTTTCCACAGGCTGTGATGACTTTGAACAAAACACTTTAAAACATGCACTTTTGTTTACTTACTTCTTTAACTGTATATTTATTCTTTGTGTTTTATGCCACTTAACTTTTTAGTCTTTAATTGTGTTTTTTATTTTTAGATTGTGGTTTAATGTCTGTCTTTGTTAATTGTTGACCTTGCACTTGAGCTCTTGCTCCTTTTTCCAGTGTGGTTTGAACTGAACTGAACTGAAGTAGTACAGTTACTTTGGCTTTAATGGGTCAACTTTTTTAATTTGGTTGCATCTTCATGTTGCAGCACAACCTGATTGGTGCATTGATTGGTGAATGGAATATATTAATATTATCCCAATTAAGGCAGATCTGTGCTTTGTTGTGCAGTCCTACTTTAAATAGAATAGTAACAAAAATGACCGTGATTGTATTCAAATCCAAAGCTGTACTTTGGTGTTTAACATACTTTCTGTGATGGATCTTCTTAACATATCAACATATACAATCACTACCAGTATATGCAGTTGAATAAAGCAAGTTTATTTTCACCCTAAAGTGGATGCGTATGACAGAGTTGTTAACGTACCGAGGGGTGGCAGGATTATTGATTAGGTTGGTGTAAGGCGGTGGGAAACAGTGTGGAAATCAGCTGGTGGTGGGCCGACTGTCTGTGTTGTAACTCCGCACACACATTCCCCTCTTTTGAGTCAGGAAGGCATCTGCAACGTGCGTGCCCCTGTGCCCCGGTGGCCTTCACCCCTAATCTGAGTATGAATAGAGCGTGAACAGATGGCTATGGGCCGAGGTTACTCTACAATAATAGGGCACCAAGGGATGATAAGGCCGGCCCAGACACTGACGGCGTCTACCCTGAAAACTACGATTACTGTGTTTGACCTTGTGTAAGGCATCAGCTGGCATATGTTGTTTGCGCGTTGGGTTAAGCTCGGACTTTGTATATTGACCTACAAAAGGGATTAAAACGGAACAGTGCTATGCCACAAGTTGGTTTTCTGCATTTCTTCTAGGAGTTCCTTGCTGACTTAAATGCATTATAAAACTTCTGAAAACTGTCTGGCACAGGAGCACTCAAGCCTCTGGACCCCAGCGTTTCTCTGATACTACATTAGTGGCCTACTTTCAGCTTTCCGTCGTGACTTTACAGGTGGGGTGTTCTGGACATCTGGTGGTAAAACTGGAATGTGAACAGCAATGGTGCAATTTCCGTCTAAGAGCAAATACACTAGATTCTGATTCTTTGGCCACTGTATGTCTGAGTAGTTAATTGAAAAATAATCAAAACATTTAGAACCTTGTAATACAGAACTGGATCATGTTTTAACAATAGAGTTGTATTTCAATACACCACATTTTTTTAAAACATTTTTATCAATTTATTGACAAAGCATAAATTTATTAAAACACTTTTGTGCTTTTAATTTCTCCAAGTTGTGCATGTACTAAACTAACTTCATCAGGATAAAACTAATGCATAAGTGACATCACTGCCATGTGGTGTCTGACAACTACCACAACACCAAGGCCTACTTGTTTGATGTTAGCTCTCCCATTGGCATGCAACACGACAAGATGACAGGATAATTCATTTCTGCAACACTAAAGTGCACTGCCATCGCAGGCAATTTACAGTTTTGTGTCACGGGCTTGACAGGTGTTTATTGCTGTACTTAGTATACATTTTACGAACATAATTAAGATAAACTTTTTTACAAACTTCAGCTATTGTAAGAATTTACTTTATGTTGATATTCATAGTCAATAGTCAATAGTAACATGTTGTTAAAAGTGTCGGCATTAGGGGGCAAGAAATTTCACATCAGCGGAAATAGGTTCTAATTTAGGCATTTAGCAAAGAATACTAGAAATGAGCACCAGTATATAAACCATGTGTGTGTGTGTTGCCACATCCTACAGTCCACCAGATTTTTTTTTTTTTTTGTTTTGACAGTGTAGATAGACAGGAAGTCAGGGAAATGAGGGAAATGACATTGAGCACATGACTCGAGATGGAATCAAACCCGGGTGCTCTGTGGCCGGTGCTCTACCAGGAAGCCCCAGAAGATCATGTTATTTGACTCCAAAACCCTAATCGATCTCATTATCAGTGCAAGAAATTTTATAATTCCAGCTTTGACTCAGTGTTTCAAAGTATAAAAAATCATAAGGCTCTATGGCAGATCAATCCATCAACCAAGGATGTGCTGTTTGCTGTAAGTGTCAGTACAAGAAAAGACAACCTTGCGTGATTGTCAGTAGTGAGATTGTACATCGTTCAATAGTTTATTTCAGCTAATCAGTTTTGCTGCTGATATACAGTATATGTATATTGCACTGGTGTTGACCTGGTGTTGACTTTATCTTAGTTACTATAGGGTCCTCACTCCAGCAATAATATAAACATAAAAAAGTGGAACATGATGGAAGCAAGTAGGTGACTGTGAATCCTTTGGGGACACTGTAGAACAACTGTGATGCATAAGACCAAAAGATCAGTGAGTCAGTCGCCAGAAGGTCATTTTTATTTATAAATATGTAAATGGATAACCTGACATTTTGATTCTTGGCTGCATATATATTCACACTGTACATGTTGTAAAATAAAAAAGAGAGGTGCCAGTTACTAGGCGAAGCGCGGTGGCCCCGTTGTGTTTAGCACCTTGGAGGAATGTGTATGTAGAACATCGTGTGACATGTTTGTCAGTGGCGCTCCTAAGGGATGGCTTGAGCATAAATTGCATCTGCCACAAAGTGTGCAGCCACACCCACACGCTTCAGGAGCAAGTCCCAGACAGCTCTAATTTTATGCACTGGAAAGTAGGCTAGGCTTTGTTTTCCTACTCGCACCCCTACCCATTTTCAACCCCTCCCCTAAATCCATCACCCACTTTTTACCAGGATGGAAGACCTGTTGTTAATTAAACCTGCCAATCACCCGAAGACAGGATGAGCGAGAGTTCTTTACATCAACTTTATGCCAACAGAGCAAGCCACATCTTATTTAGTAAGCTAACAGCATTTGTGTGTGCAATGCCTTGTTGTCAGTACATGAACGCATGAGTGACTTTAAGGAGGGTGCACCAATTAATCGGGTCGCCCACTAAGAAGAGTGTCAGACGTGACAGCTCTTTCGTTATTTTGTCTTTGCTGCAAAGGATGACAAGTTTAGTAACACATTCTGCGGCACATGGCAGCATGAACCTAAGACTTTTCTTCTTGCCCTCAATTTTGACCCCACGTGTTGTCCGTGTTTAATTAAGAGTCTTCTGGAGAGGGATTATTTTACAAGGCAGGGCGAATCCGTGCAAAGAAGAGAGGGCATTAGTGGAATTGTTAATAGAAGGTTTAGTGTAGCTGCTTGGATGAGCACAATATAATGGGTATGGGGTCGGGGACTGATGTGACTCAAATTTTCTAATAATTTACCAAAGCAGAGCCTGTTGTGATTTGTACTGGAAGCAATTTGTAGAAGCACACAAGTGGATTGCTTACTCCAGCTCACACACAGCAATGCCCTGAACAGAAGTTACCTTGAAGCCATGTTGAAAAGTGCAGTCAGACATATATCTTGACAGGCAACCATGCCTAGGTAAGGGAAAGTGCAAATAAGTTTTTGGTATGTAAGGGATTTTAAAAGATGTTGACCACAGTGCTGTAAAAAAGATTTCTTGGTAGGTTTGGCAACTTTTAACACACCTTTGTCCCTAGTAACTAGTACTTCTGGTCAACACTTTGGCTATGAATACTCCTCATAAAATGGGTTAATAATTAAAGTTGGGGGTGTGTAGTTGTATGGCCTTTTTGGCTTTATTCAATTATTAATTTTCTTCTGCTTGGTTTGTTTGGCTTTTTGGCTTTATCTGGTGGCAAAATTACAGATTACATCTCTACACCTCAGACTCTTTTTTAGAGCATGTGAGCAGCTATTTATGTTGCACTGCAGAGACATGCTGTGGCCCTTATTTTTTTGTGCAAGTCTGATATTCTTTTTTTATGCATTTGCTAAACTATTCTACACTGACCTTTTAAATCTATAGCTGACATAAGACATTGATTTGATGAGCTCTTTATAATAGACACTTCCCACAGTAGCCTACACATAATTAGACTCCGTAACCTCCATGATATCCTTGTGAAAACATAAATCTTAAGTTGTGACCTTGTGTTAACATTATGTGCTTCTTCCCCGTGGCTCGTCCAGCTTTGAACCTGAACTGAAAAACTCCTGACTCAGGCCTGACCTCTAACTTGTGCTGGCGCAACACAACACCGGGGGCTCCCCGGGATTTGGTTGGTGGAATATACCAGAGGGCATGGAGGCTCTGCTTGCACGGCCCTAGCCCTGACTGTTTGTGTGTTTGCTAGAGGAGTGGGCTCAAAAGGATATCGGAAAGCATGTGGGTGAATGTGGATGTCTTTTTTTTTTCTTTTTTTTTTTTACCTAGCTGGAGGCATGAATAAAAACTGATAGAAATATAGTTTTTACCAGATTTTCTCGCGTTACTGGTATATAGTGATAGAAGTAACTTATTTAAAGTTACATTGTAACAAATAGTAAAAAAAAATGTCAACTTCACTATCAGTCATAAAAATCCGATCTGCCTGACGTGATTAGCACATTGCTAAAACTGTAAATGCTGCATTAATGTAAAAGTCGGCAGCATGTTTCAAGAAGAGAGAGAACATGCAAACTCCACACAGAAAGGTCCTGTCTGGCCCGGGAGTCAAACGCTGACATTCTTGTTGTGTACTAACCACTGCGCCAAAAATACCTTACGCCATACCTTTTTAGCCAATTCTGATTTTTTCGATTCGGTTTTGTCATGATTTTTTTTATGAAATTCCGGGTACTGTCCTGAGTAAATGTCAAATGTCCCCATATTTATTTAAAACATAGGCTAATGTTTGTCTATTTGTAAGTTTATAAATAAACAAATACAATAATCAAATTCTATATGCGTTTACATACAATTTAATTTGCTAGGCTATTTACTAGGGACTTTGAATGAGTGTATGTTAACAAAGTTAATAAAAATCTAAAATCTAAATAAAATCTAAATAAGTGGACCTGGTTATTTATTTTGTGTTTATTAGTTTTTATTAACTTTAGCTGAGCGCTAAAACCTCTTTATATCAAACCCAATAATAAACACACGTTTCCTAACTGTAGAACTTTATTGAAACAACTCTTATTTGTTTAACTGTTACCTATTATGCATTTTTTTACCTGTTATTTATCAATAATTTCAAGAATGTATTAACAGTAATAATTAATGTGAGAACAAGAAGTACTTCACAAAGGACTGGGATTGGTCCGTGGACCTTAAGTTGGAGACCCCGGGTCTTTACTCTCAGTGGCTGCAGCAGAGACTCACAGAAGACAGCACATGATCCACCAGAACATTACATTTCTCTGACAAGGGCCTCAAACAGGTAAACACAGTGTTTAAGATGGGTTTGACTGTTTTATGAAATAATAACTTATGCTAACACAGATTACTGATCACATTCTCTCTGTTCTCTCTTTTCAAAAAGCTTTAATCTTTTTGGAGAGAGTAAAGCTCAGTCTCAGATACAGACATGTTTTTGTTGCACGCTTGTTAAGTCCACGCGAAGCCGACTCGGCCTGGGACCCGTCTGTGCAGCAGCAGAGAGACACAGTGAGTGAGTGAACAACTTACGCTAAAGTGGATTTATTTAAGCTGCCACACCTTTGATTTGAACGAGGATGAGACTTCCTTAATAGCAACATCCACACTCTCGTCACCATGCTAGAAAATGTTTGCAAAACATGTTGAAAGCGAGTTTGCAGTAAACAGAGTGGCCCCTGTTGTTGAAAACATGAATTGCGATAGAATTCACATCTTGACCAACTGGAAACTTCACATATGTGAACAGGCTCACAGTTAATCGTTACATCCCTACAGCCTTGTTATGGCCTCCTTCAATGTAGACAACAGCAGCCAACATACTTCATTAGAACTGAAGTCCATCAGTGATGGCATCATGTGAGAAAGTAGATTTTGTACAGTTCCAGTTTTAGTCAGACTTACAGCCATAATTTATGTTTTACAAACTTATATAACTGTATTGACTGTCACTAACTTTGACAGTTGGTCATAATGATGTCGACATTTCAAATATGCTTTAGAGAAAATGTTGTTTGGCACAGTTGCCCCTTTGGCTTCATGTTATAAAAACCAAAGTCAGTGGCATGTGAAATTTGCATGGTGAAGAAGGCGGTGGGGGGGGCGGCTGTAGCAGGAACTGGGAGGGAGGAGGCACAAGTCTTTTTTTCTAGTTGATTAAGCAGCTGAAATCATCCTTTGTGAAGGCGATGGTTGGAGCGAGACTAAGGTTCCCAGAGGTGGGCCTTGTGGGTTCGTGGCTTTTGTATCGAGGCAGGGCGGCAGCGTTGGTGGCGTTGATGATGTTGGTGGCAGGGGGTGGTTCTGGGCTCAGTTTCAGGGGTGTGGGCCCATTCAGAGGCAACACTGCGGGCCCCTGGATTTATTCCGTTCCAGTGGTTAGCTGCAGCGGAGCCGACGGCCAGAGTTGGTGGATTTAAACCCCTATCGTAACGGCAAAGCAGCATGCCACTCACACAAAAAAACGAGACCACAGAACCAAGACCGCGCACTCTCATTATCGCAGACTACAGGAGACTGAAGGCAAGGGATGGACAGGGAGAGAGTGCGGCAGAAAGAGAAAGAACAAAGAAGCGTAGCGATGCAAAAAGTACAAGATTGAGGGAGGGAATTGCAGTGTGGAAGGTTTGCGATGTCTCAGTAATAATGTATGGGAGAGGATGGGAAGAGAGAGATGAGACGACTACTTAGTGACTGCATGAAGGATAGAGAGCCTGTTGTCCAGTGTTTGAACACAGCAGAGCCACTGTCTGCAGCTGCGTAGGCCCTGTGGCGGAGCTCCGTCAGAGGCACTATCAGAACCATCTCATTAGATTGCCATTCAGCACTAGGCTTCCAAGTAAGAAGTGCTTGTTTGTTCAGATTGTAGTGCAGTCGTGCCTATTTATTCTAATTCTATGTCTGAGGAAAAGCCAGACCTGTCTACACTCAGTGGGAGTTCAGACCATACATTACAATGTGTTTCCTCATTATCCAATTCAATGTTGTTTGGTTCACGTCTGCCATTAACATGCATCTTACAGAGCCCACTTGAAAATTCACTTTCTAAATAATATGCAACGCTACACATATTTCTAACCAATCTGTTATTTCCTGTTACTCTTCACTTTATATTATACCTTAAAGATAAGTTGACTTCACTTTCACAGCCTCCCAAACTATTATGATGGCACTTCTTGATGTGGGATTTACCATTGCACTTCCACTGTTTTCTCCTAAAAGTTTAAACGACAGCTTGTTCCATTCCATTGTAGTTGTTTTAGTCTCCCAAGAGAAATGCTTTTTTGACACATTGAAATACCATGTTCTAAATGAGTTGGACTTTCAGAGACATTCTAAGCTTGCTGATGTATTGAGGCAAATTGAATTAAAAAGGTGTACTTTGGGTTTGATCATTCAAAATGGAAGGTGTCTAAAGATTGGTGATTCCATGCTTAGTTGCCCCTCTGTGCCCTATGAGTTCGCTAATGTGAAGTTACCAGTTTTTCTTAGTGCTCTACTTTCTCAGTCTCCTTTTAACACATTAAAAACCCCTCATGGAGAAACTGTAAAGCATGTGCACTCGACAGGAACCGCTAGTGTCAGTGCTCATGTCTGTGTGTATCCTCTTTAGAATAGTTCAGTAACTACTCCACTTTCAACTCGAGGATGAGCTCAGCAGCTTTTCTGGGACATCTTTTCTACAGTGTTGGTAAAAGTCCGACTTGAATGTGTACCCATTGCAGCTTTAGGGCTATTTCATGGGGGAACAGCTGAATGGGCCTGTCTGGCGGCCTGCTCCAGGGTTAGCGATGATGAATGGACCGTCTGGAGAAGTACGTCCTGGAATGGAGAATTTTCCAGAACTGTGCAGCGTGTCCTTGTCGCAAAAGTGAAGAACATTTATGACTCAAATCTGATCGATGGTATGTGGACTTGATCCCTCACCTTCAGGCTCAGTGGCTGGAGCGTAAAGCAACATGTCATCGGGATTAGGCTGATGCATTGTTGTGCGGAACGGGGCATTGGTAAACCCAGAAGTGTGGCAAAGTCAACAACGACAACACTTTTGTCATAGCCTAACTTTTCCTCTCCACAAGGGACTGACATATTTAATTTTTCACTGCCTTGACACAAACCAATAAATTTGCATTGTCATAATCAGTGGTTGCCATACCTACGGCCACTGATTATTCAGTGATGGCAAATATTACACTGTGTGACAGTTCTTTTGTATTGGTCTATTGCATCCTTACATAAACCAAGATATAATAACCTTGAGTGAATGACAACCCTTTAGTGAACCATCCACAGGAGCGTCAGCTGTCTGAAATGGCATTACTAAAGAGTGGGTCGATAACATCAATAAAACAGGTCCTGGCTCAGCGTGTCAAGTAGTAATGCAATAGGACTTTAGATGTGGGTCTTACAAAGAACTCACAAGCCTTTGCCTCGGGGTTTGTTGTCCGTTCACTTACAACAAAGCTAGTGTCTCTTTAACCTGTTTAGACAAAACCTAAGAAACCTAATCGTATCTGTGGTAATTAGCTCCATTTAGCTGGCTATAGAAAGTGAACCAGCTTTGTCATGCCAACAACTTAGGGTTAACCCTGAAGTTAACTCAAGTTACCTCGGCCTGAATGGATTGCCTAACACAGTGAGCAACCCAGATTCAAATCCGTTTCGGGGTCTATTTGTGCCATGACTTTACCCTCACTTGATATTTTCTGTCTATTTAGGCGGTCACTATTAATACATTATTAAGGCCAAAAACAAAATATATAAAATACTTTGGAGCACTGCTGACACCTTGGGGTGAGAATATTTTTGGCAGTTCATGTTGACGCTTCAAGCTTAAAAAACAAAAGTGACCCAGTCTGAGCATTATGCCTTGCAGTCTGAATATAGCTATAGTGTATCCATCAAGAAGCAGGTAAGCTGTCAGCACTGATAGACTCTTCGCTCAACAGCTCTGGTGCATTAAATGTCAACAGAAGCCTGTAGTGTATAGTGTGCAGTGTGACATGTCAGACTAGATGGTATAAGTTAAGATGCATGCCAACACTCCAAATCTAATTACTCTTGAAACTTGGTCGGAACATACTGTGTATGAATACTTCAAAGTTAAGCATATGGCCTTGAATTCCTATTTTGAATATTACCTGACTTAGCATTGCTGTTTGGTCATTTAAACTTCCTTTGCTCCACTTTACTTGCCCGATAAACTTTTTTTCTGCCAATAGATTTCCCAGAACACCACCAACACCACCTGTGTGTTCCCTGCAAACAGTCTGACTCTGCAGATCAAACCGGAATTGGCTTGAATGAGCTAGCAACACAAAACAAATTCGATTGCACAGGTCCTCAGCTCTGAATAAGAGGGATTGTCAAAATTGAGACACATTATAATCTTGGGAGCACAATACTGATTGCCAAGTTGTTGGAATGCATGGCAATTACACGTTTCTTTATTGAGTAGGGCCTACAAAATGAGATAATTGCTGTCGTTTTGTCCCTTACCACTCTTATTCTATTCAGTCACCTTAAATATAGTATAAAGCACTAGGGTCTTTGCAATCAAGGGTCTTTGCAATGCACAGTGCTTTTGTTTAAAAATGGTTAATAATAAGAAACCACTAGCCTATACTTGGCATAATATCCCATTTCAAATAAATTATGCACTCTCGCAAAAGACTCATTTACAATAGGCTATAATTATAATCATTCTCAAGGGTTCAGTGAATGTGTTATATTGCTAAGTAGGCTGCCCATACTGAGAGAAAACGTAACAAGCCGCCTGTTGCATCTGGTTTATTCTAGTCAAAAGTAAAGACTCCTCAACCACTTCACAGTGATGTTCTGGTAAATTCGGCTGAATATCTTTAGTTAAGCGTCTTCTCTGAGGAATGTGCTCCTCCACGGGGGACCGCGGGTATTTGCAGAAGCGCTCTGTCGACATGAAGAATGTGTCTCGGGAGTGTCTTAACTCTCATTTCGTCTCTTAGTGGCAGAATGAAAGAAGACACAGCGCTCTCTCTGCCCATTATCCTCAGGGCTTAGACTCTCTTGTCGTCTTAGGTGCCATTGATGTTGGCTCTGCTACATCTCTGCATTAGTTTGTCTGTGCATTAATAAGACACTTCCTGTTGGACCACTGTTTTACCTTTTTGGAACAACATATAAAATGGGTGGGTGGGATGAAACTAGCAACACCATGAGCTTAAAAATGTAATGTTTCAATTGCCTTTTTTGTCTTGTACTCTTGGTGATGCCAGGAGAATCACTTTGGGACTTTTGTGATTGTCAGGAAATCGTCTGGGTGGTTTTACTAAAAGGCGATTGTCTGAAATCATTACACAAGTGGCGGACAAAAGTAACTACAGTTAATGCACTAACATCCATTAAACATTGTCCAAACAGTGGAAGGTATTATTTAAACAAGCTTTGGCAAGGTAGAAAAACTCATGAAGCCCCTCCAGATAAACCTTAAGATAAAGTCCGGCACATTATGCATCCATAAAAAGGGCTGTCTGAATGTAAGGATCTCATATTTGGTTCTTCAACATATACAGTTTTGGCAATAAGCTCTAAAAGACATTATCTTGTTAATATATTATTATTATTATTATTATTATTATTATATAAATGCTAAACTACAATTGAGGAGATTACAGCATGGGAGTTCTGAGTGTGTACAGAATTATGCCTTTCAGAACTCACTTTGTGTCCTGTCTGGAGCTTTAGAACCACTGAGCCCCAAAGCTGCTCGGGTCCAACTGCTCCTGGCATCATCCACTCACTGATGGATGATGCAAGCCACAAAAACACCTCATTGTTATGCCAAAAAGCTACAGTGACAAAGCAGAATTTCATTACAGTATTAATCACAGTGTTTTGCGTGGTAGCATAGTTGTAGGCCAGTAGCTTTTATACAGAAATATATATATATATATATATATATATTCTATTTAACATACATAGAAAGTGTCAACACAGCCTGGAGTCTTGTGGTGCCAAAAGAGGGCAAAAGGATCAGGACTTCAAAGTGTAATTTATACAGTGAACTTCATAAGTTTCTCAAGTGCAACATATTCTCTTTTCACTGACACACAGTTGGCAACTCTGCAGTGGCAAGGCCTGCATGAATAACACATGAAGCCAGGGTTTACTGGTAGCTGTGCATCTTTCCCACGCAGGGACCTCAGCCTCTAGCCTTCTTCGACAAATCAACTGTTCACTGAAAAGGTCTCGTTTCCAACTGATCAGAAGCTTTCAGACTTTGGGGAATGACCAGTCTTGAGCTCATATTATGTTAGTCACAACAGATACTGCAAGCAATGGGATGTCTAACAAACATCTTCTCACTCTAAACCCACGCTTGTCTGCTTTTGTGCTTTGCTTTTGTAATGCTTTTGTAATGCCATGTAGGTAATGTTGATGTAATGTCACGTTCTTCTTATTGTAATTTTGTTATGATATTTTTCTGAGTAGGTAAATGTTGTAATTTTGTTTGGTTTCTTTTTGTAAAGTGTGTTTTAGCTTTTGTAATTTGTTGAGCTCTCTGGGCCACTGTACAGACCAAAACACAGGCAACAAATATGTAAAATCACACAATCATTCCTTTTTTACATGCCATACTTATTCATGATTCTGGAAACATGCGTGCGTTATGTGGCTACATTTATTCCTTGCTGATATTCACCCACTGGGCCGCTCCCCGTTCCTGGCCATCAGTCAGGCTTCCCGCTGCTCTGCCGATGTGACAGAGGAGCCGTCAGAGCATCTCGGTCAGACGCGCTGATGATGAGTCGGAGTGACAGAGCGACAGCAGGAAACGTGCCAAACAAACAGCCGGTAATATTGCCCTGTCCTTTCACTTCCAACTCCCTGTCAAACCAGAGTGCTGACAGAGGACAGAAAAAAGTACAGAGGCATGACCAACTCATGGCTCACATCTGGTCTCTGGCCAAACTGCACTGAGAGCCAGTATATTTAAATGAAGAACTAACATACTTCATTTGATAAAGTTTGTTTCTTTAACTTGTTTTCTAACGGCGTCTGCTTAGGTCAAAAGCCCCGACTTATCATGATCATAAGTGAAAGCACAACAATGTTCATTCTTTAAAAGTCTGTTTAATGCTCCTTTCTTGTATAGGAGTGGGAATAACTGTCACTAATATTCCATTTTAGTCAACCTTGTGTCCCATTTCTGCTCATTGTGCGACACAAAATTAACAGATCCACTGTTTTGTAGACTTTACTGCTCAATGAAGGAAAAACACAAGACAAAATACAAGACAATAATTTAAGCCAAAAATATGAGGATTTACTTAAATATACAAGAAGAAAATATAACTACATATAGTAAGATGTGTTATTTGCTTACATAAAGACAGTGGGAGGATGAACCCACAGTAACACAGAGGATATGCAGACTCCTCACAGAAAGACCGGAGTTGGCCGGTATTTGAACTCACGACCTGCTAACCACTCTGCCACATGCACTATAAAGACATAACTGTTTTGTCACACAATGATCTAATATGTCAGTTTCCTGTAATGGTGTGCTGTCTTGAGCCATCATGCTGCATCACACCTCTGTTACTACTTACCGGTGCAGAATAAAGATAATGCCACTTCACACCCTTCAGGCAGCTGCTAAGATGAGGTGAGACATAAGAAAGACAAAAATATTCCACAAGAAAAAGTGTGCATATACTGTATAGGGGATAAAGTCTCATAAACCTCATCAGGTTATTTTCTTTATGCTTTTTTGTGAAATACTCTTTTCCAAAAATATTCTACCAGCAGTTTTTGCCTGAACATGTACCACATAATTACAACTGATTACAAATAACATCAAATGCCGTTTTTAAAGTTTACCTTATTAAGCTACCACAAACAATACTTACTTAAAAAAAAACTTTTCATAGTTATAAAATGTATGAGCTATTGCACAGATACATAACTTTAGTCATCTCCTTTTAAACCAATTTGCAGAAACTTAATGAGCAAGAATATCCTGTTCACTGAATCCTGACCAATGTATGTGCTAAAACATTAATATTTCTGATTAGACTCAATTATCACTGGCCCTTCATATGATGCTTAGTGCTGTCTACATTTAATTTGATGTTGACACCGTTGCCATCGCACATGCACAAACCTTATTACTAATTGGATGTGATATTTGTTGCTGATGCTTTTCTGAGAGATGTTGTTAACTAAACACCAAGACTCATGAATGCAAGAACTGTATCCGTCACGTTGAATGTGTGACTTTGCCGTCATAACCCCCAACTGAGCCCGCGCCGAGTTATTTACACAGCTTCGGGTGAGGATTATGTCCACGGCGCTGATTGTTTCTGGTGCATGACTGGCATTAATGTGTCTGAGTAGCTAAACAGGATGGGCGATGCACACAGACACAGACGGCTCTTACCTCAATCAGGGCCTGGATGATCCCGGATTACCCAACATCGCATCCATTCTTTTCCCCATTGGCTGTGACTTGGTGTGGCGCCAAAACACCCGCCTAGTGCGGCACGCTAATCACTGCTGAAGCGCAGCATCTGCAAAACGCTGTTCTCGGGAAATGGTGGAAATGTTTAGGAATGCAGAGGCTTCTTATGTGGCTTACTCGTGTGGTAATGACAAAGAAATAAGATTTGTGGATACAGCCATATTACCTGTATTTGTGGAAGAGCTGCAACATTTTTCATTAATGTAGGATTACTTGAAATGGCTCGGATGGCTCAAAAGTAAAAATGTAATTTTATAAAAAACTAAAACTACACGTGAATACAAAACGTTTAAGTAGATTGTCAAATCAATATATTTGTATACAGATTCAGATAAAATAATTTGTGATGAACTTTCCATCTTCATCTGATTTTAACCCATTAACATCCTGTGCATACCAGCTAAAGTTAGTCAAATATGTTTAACCGGTTTAAATCCAGATAAAACCAGTTAAAGTCCAACCAAAGCCACTCGAAACCGGTTTCAATATCAGTTTAACGTCCACCTAAAACATGTAAAAACCTATACAATATATATATATATATTTATCAAGTTTAAATGTTTGAAGTCTAGGAAAAAGCTACTAAAACTGCTCCAGATCCAGTTAGAAAGAAGTCCAACTAAAATCACCTAAAACCTGTACAGACTAATTTCAAATGTAGTTTTAAACAGTTAAAATTCATCTAAATCCACAAACACAAATTTGGTTATAACCCATTACATTCAGGTAGATCTGTTTTAGGTCCAAATAAAGTCACCAAAAACCCATCTACATCTGGTTTTGACAAATTTCATTCCAGTTCAAATGACTTGTTGGTCATTAAAGTCACAGTTGACTAAAATCACATCAGTCGAAAATACAACTTGCTTGGCTGTCAATAAATGCCCTGCAGTCTCAGCGCATTTGTTGCTGCACACTGACTGATTTACTATGACTGAGGTTTTATTAAAGCCATCAAACGGCTTTAATGAATATTAGTGACGAGCATCAAATGCAGTGGTGCTCCAGCTTACTTCTGATGGCAGTGATGTATTCTTTGGTGGGTTGTGATATAAAGATATTTTATAATGTATTCATTTATCTGTATAGAACATGACATAGTCCGTAATTCAGTCAAAACAAATTTATTTAAGTGACAGCTGCTGTGACAGAAAGCAGATATGTCATATTACATGAGAAAGTTAAGTAGTTGATGAGTGGAGATTTTACTTTCAATGACTATAGCTCTACCAACTTCTGCGTCCCTTATTATGGAGATGTCAATCATTATGCTATCAGTTCTCATTCTTTATCATTGTTTGCATTATACATCTTTTTACCCGGAGTGTACTTCATTTTTTACTCCATATCTAGAGAATTGTATTGTATTTGTACTGTTTGTTCCAGTCAGAACTTGCCTGTATGCTAAAAAGGAATTGTAGTCTGTCCTGGACTAGAGATGGATGCAGTTTTTACTTGCTGAGTTTTTGGTGTCAACAGAACATTAAACAGTGACTGCATCTAAAAAATTCCCAGTCTTTTTGTCAGTCTAGACTGCAGAAGTGTACCACTCACTCCAAACATTGCCAAGACCGTGTCTCAAGCACCATTATTGAATTTCATATGAAAAATCCATCCCTTTTCTCTCCCTGAAACCCATTGTCTCCTGGCTAAGTTGTGTAAAAGAGTGACAAAGGAGATTAAGAAGCCTTAATTCTCCTCTGAAATCCACTTTAGCCTTAGAAGAGAATCTAGCTCGAGGCTTGGAGAAAGCGCTCTATCCACACATCCAGTCGTTTTTTATGTGTCCCCACTCTCGCTGCTCTTCACCAATGACAGGTGAATCTGATAGCACTCACCTGGGGCAAATCAGTTGGATTACTTTCTCAACGCTACTTTGGAGACCTTTGACCTCCACTTGTTCAGTCTTTAGACGTTTTAAGAAATGAATCTGTTCCATGCTAATGTAGGACCTCACGTGCATATTTTAAGATTCCACACACCTTTTATTCCAATGCTATCTATGACCTAAGAGTCCAAGCAGGAGTTTTATTCCACTTTCAAGGCATGTCCTCTTTTATGGTCAGATTTAACTAATGTGAGGCACAAACAGAAACGTATCCTGAGGCCTAGCTGTGGGCCACAATGACACCCGTAGTGTCCGGACTCATAAGTCTTGGACACTCTCAGGGGTGACACTCGTGCTCATTATATTGGCGATGAATTATGCCTCCTCTAATGAGAACAGAAAAGCCACTGTCCGTCTTCCAATGGGCTACCGGGACGGTGTCACTGATACCGGCCGTAACATAAATCACCTTTCACACTCGGCAGTGAGGATGAGTCAAGTGGGAGAAAGTGTGCTCGTGCGCAGCTCCAGATGGCCTACTTCTAACAATGACTTGCTGAAATAGAGACAATAGGGGTGTCACGATTGTCCATAGCCTTGCTTCAAGTGATTTTTATTTTATGAGGTTACACTTATTACAGGAGGGCAACACTTTTGTGATTCTATCTTTAATTTGAAACTAAGGTCCAATGCTGCATTCAAGTGCTCCTCAAATAATGCGTCTTTTGAGTTAGAAAAAAGTTTTTCTGAGTTTGCTCTGTGTTTAGTTTAACTGGAAAACCTGGAAAGTCTGGACGTCACTTTTAACAGACTGGCTTAGTATAGTAAGTCAGATTAATTAGAATTTAACATGGCTTATACTGTTAGTCAGATTACATTTTTACTTAATTTTCTTTTTTAATTAAAACCTGAAGCTGATATATAGTGAAATACTGCTGATTTTGATCTGATGAAGGTTCAGACTTAAGATGCCTTTCCAACAGGTCTATTAGCAAAACACAACAGTTTTAGAGTCAGTGATGCATGCCATTGGATGTAAATTATTGTCTTCTGGGTTTACTTTTATGAAATATGCTTTTTTGTTATTTATACACTGTTTAGTAGTGTGGTTTTGTCATGCACACACACATTGTTTCATCAAAGTTGCATGCTCTTCAATTGTCTTAACAAACATGATAATATTGTTTAAGTGTTATCGGAGAAAAGTATTTTGGGGCTATCCATTAACACTGGCCTCCTGCTGACCATCTCTGACTCTTACTTTAAATATAATGTGATGTGAACCCGAGATGAAGTGTTGTCCAGCGTGCCACAGTCATAAAGGTGGCCAACAGTGGGGTGGCACAGTACCAACTGTGCAGGCTCGGTCAGTGGGCACAACCTCGAGCGAGGCAGTGTGAGAGAACAAGGGCTGTACATAATGATGTGCAGCATGTTGCTGCCAGTTTTGAAAGATGCATTCCTTTGTTATGCAGCCCGCATCATGTGCTGTTTTTATAGATATACCATTAGTGGGATACAATCTGGGTCCAGAGCTTTTGTCAAAGTGACAAACATAATTTAAATGTGCTGCATGCTGCATCTTTGACAGTGAAGTCTTTACTGTACAGTACTGAACATCAGCATTGTTACACAGTGAAATGCCCTCTGTTTCTCCTTCAGTTTCTGTTTGGTCCCAGGGGTCCTTGTGTTATCTGTGTTGGATAACACTAACAGATCCACACACAAAGCAGAGCAGACTTACATGCTTATGTACTGTAGCACAGCACATGTATGCAAGGCACTGGGGGCTGACTGTCTTCAGCATTAGAGTCTACAGGCATGACAGGCCCTTCACTTAATTCATTGACCTCATTCCTTGATCTTGTTTATTTGTGTTGGCGTGGCTGCTTAGCGGGTGTCTTTAATGACGGCGGGCAGCTAGTGCCGCACAGCGGATCAACTTATTGCCACACAGAGGCTGCTTTGAAGACAGATTTACAGCTCATGAAATCATTTCATTATTTGAGCTTTGTTTCACTCCAGCGATGGCTACACACAAAGAAAGTAGACTTGAAACAAGGCTCTAGACGGCACAGATTTAGATACATTTTGTGAGAACCAATGCAATTACAAAACCTTTATTTTAAAATCAGTGTAAAGCCCCTTCATGCTTGTTTTTATTTTTATACCTAGTACACAATCAATGACAAATTACCATATAAATGATCTATTAGGAAATTAAACAGTTGTGACAGTAATGACATTGAGTACTCTCCATTTGGGACAGTATTTTATGTAAGATATGTATTTACCAAAGGACTGATTAATGGATCCTATTTTTATTCAGTCATTTTTTACCACTTATCTCTTTGGGGGTCACAGAGGGCTGCTTTGGGCCTGAGGCACAGAACACCCTGGATGATGGCCAATTAATTGCAGGACTACCATTTTTAACATCATTCGCCAAGCACTTAATTTTAAATTGAATCTGACATATTGATGGATAAATGGTCCTTCTGCTGTATTTAAAGTGCATTTTGTTTATTACTGTGTTTAAAAAAAATGAAAAACATTATTTGCTATAATTAGAACTGCACTATATGGTTATCTTGTATTGTATCACATGGTTCACTCACAAATTCACTCAGAAGTTACAAATGCAACAATAAATTGAAAAGACAAAAAAAATGAAGAAATGCACCAATTGTTGCACATACAAACAAATAAGCAATAATATTTTCCTTTGTTCTGTAGATTATAGATTTGATGCACATACCAAACTTTTTACAAGTCTGCAACTTATGCATTTTCAAAAATTGCAAGCAACAAGTTTATTAGTAAAGTCTTTACTCTTCTTACTTCTAAAATGTCCCTTGAGCTAAACAGTACTTAGGTAGGAAAAAAAGTCTTGAGTTCTGTTGTGATTGGCTCAATTACAAAAGTTTTTTATGAAACCCTAAGTCAATGCCTGCTCACGCCTCAGGCCTACAGCACAGCCGCTCCTATAGGATATCCATAAATTGAGTGGATAATGGCAGCCAAGTCAAAGCCACCTACTCCCATTAAAGGCCATCATGAGGAGAGACAGGTATAGGTCACATTGTCCAAATGCTGACAAAGATTAATTGAGACTGGCTGACTTTGTGCACTGCCTAGCCTCGGGGGCCCTCTCTGTCCCTTGAACCCGGTGTAACCTCTCCAAACCCAGCCACGGTGCCGTCAGTAACAGGTGAATATTTCATGAACCGCTGGGATTCAAGAGAAACCACCACCGATTTTTATTTTCTGCAGCGACGGCTAATGGACTCAAATGTGAAATGTGAGAACAATTGGAGTTTAGCTTTCCTTGGCACAATCTGAAGGTTCGACAATCTATGCGGCAGACAGAGAGAGTGTTGCTTTGTTAAACTAAGTGTCAAGTTGATGTGAACTCGCTCTTGGGTTTTCTTTCTTTTAGGAAAGTTTACAAGATATTGACTCAACTAAAAGGCACAGGGAAAAAAGTGTGGATTTAGAAAAAGCAAAGATGGTCAAGTTG